>UESW01003958.1:378869-401286 GCA_900491605.1 Calamus simplicifolius | reverse complement strand
CCTTTTTTTTTTCTTTCAATGAAAGAAAGAAAGGATGTAGTTAAGCGACCCCATAAAGAACAGAAAATACTTGGACATGAGTGCAAACTAATATAGTTGGTCAAGTTATTTTACTGCAGGATGAGTTTGAATTGCTCTTATACTAGACTGATTGGGTGACGGTATCACCCTTTCCTTTCTTTGAAATGAGAAAAATAGAAAAAAAAAAATAGTAGTGTTTCATTAGAGAATTAAAGTATTATCATAGTAAAAGAACAAAAAAAAAGTTTTTCTTTTTTCTGCGGCTGTTATTTTCTTTTCAAATTGGTTTTTATCTTTTTTTTTATATCATTTTTGTGGTATTGGACTCTTGCAAATAAGTTAATGTGGTTTCAACATTTATCTTGGACATATTTTGTGCAGGTAGAGTCATAGAAAGGATGGATGCCGGCACTAAAGTAGTGCTCATACCATGTGTGCCAAATGAGTTCGGTGGGTACTGTTGTTTAATTACCCAATTTTGCTACCTCACTAGCGAACCTTCTCCATACATGAGCTCAAAGATTACAATATATACGTGTTTCTCATCAATAATAATCTATGTATGCTGTGCATGCATTTGCTGCAAGTAATGAACTTGCAGAGCTAGATGATCTTGCACGACATGTATTGATATTATAATAAATATATGCACAACATGCCTGTTTAGTCAACTCTCTCTCTTCTCTCTTCTAGCCGATGGATCTAATCAAATTCTTAAGATTGTTCTTACTCAATGATGTATCTTACGAAATCTTCAAGGCATAGATTATTGCTTAGTATGCCATTGCTTATCATGGCATGTATTATTACCTAATAGGTATGAATTATTATCTAGTGCACTACAAGAAAATACTGAAATAGTGACGCAAATTTAGCGACGCATCGTATAGTTCACATAATTTAATAGAGTCATTTAGAGGAACTATGGACATTATAATTTTAAGCTTCAATAATTTTGATATTTAATTAACACCTTAATTAAAATATCAAAACTATTAATTTTAAATTGCTCCACTAAAAATTTGAAACTACACTCTTAAAATTATAAAATTAATTATATTTGAATGGATTTGAATTATCCATTGATATAATCACTATATATAAATTAGTCCTTTATAAACTATTCATAATTAAAGCTAGGTATTTTTTGTTAACCTCATTAATTACATCTTTCTTCATAACTACCATTGATTCTCTAATAAATAATATATTTATGATCTAATCATAAATTGAGCGCTCTTATTATTCAAGCCCCAAATTAACTCTTATGAGAACCATCCATCTGACTTTTTCTATGAAGGAATGGATTTTATCTTATATATTAATATTTTTAACTATTTATGTTATTATATTTTTAATATACCAAGAATTTGATACTATAAAAAATAATACAATAAATAGGAGTCTATTAATTACTTATAATTAAGATCGATTCATATATGATCATCATTGATTAATTTTGAATGATCTATTTTAACAATAAAATTTATTAGAAATTCATAATTAATCACATTGCATTCTATATAATTAAATTATATAAATCACTTTCATTTTGATAATCCCATTATTAACAATTCAGATGAGATTGTTTCATTTAGAATGTAATGAATTATGCTAGTAATTTTAAATTAAAGATTCTAACTTTAATTTATAATAATTACGTATGATTTAGATTATTTTACTTTATATATATTTAAAGTCATAATTAAATAATATTAAAATTTTTGATATTTATAAAGCATCAAAACATGCATGCAAAAATAATTTAAACATTTTCTCAAATAATTAGCAAAATAATATATTTCATTTGTTTATGGGCACATATCCCAATAATCTTCCACTTGACCTGTAACATCTGAAATATTTTATTCCTTATAATTGATTGAAAAATATTTTAATGTAAATGATATCTATTGTCTTAAGATTTCCTGATGATGTCGAGTTGTGGGTCATGTTGGCCATTTGAAAATGCTAGAATGGAAAATTTTGTGGTGTATGAGGCCTTGTAATTTTTTTTGGAATTTTTGGAAGACTCGTAGGCCTTAGAAAAATTTTGGAACATCAAATTTAAGGGAGACAGAGGGAGAATTCTTATTGGATGACCAATGGGTCTCATTTTAGGAGGATTGGATGTCTAATTGGATGCCCAATTTGGTGGTAAGTAGGGATTGGACGTCCAATTTAGTAATGAGGGGGAAATTAGACGTCCAATTTTGCCATGAATGGGGAATTGGATGCCCAATGTAGTAGTGAGTAGGGGTTGGACGTCCAACTCTGCTTTGAGTGGAGATTGGACGTCTAATTGAAAGTCCAATTTCTGTGTATTGGGGATGTTAGGCATCCAATTGGATGCCTAACATCCCTATGTTAGGCATCCAATTGGATGCCTAATTGTCATGCATAAGGGATATAGGGTATTTAAGAGAAGAAGAAAGAAGAAAGAAAGAAGAAAGAAAGAAAAGAAAGAAAAGGAGAGGGAGCATGGCGAGAGGTTCAACTATGGGAGGAAAGAAAGGGAAAATAGAAGGAAAAGAAAAGAAGAAAAAGGGAAGAGGAGAAGAAGAAGAAGAGAAGGGAAAGGAAAGAGGTTAGAGGTCTAGCCAGCTTCTAAGGTAAGCTCTAGTTTCTCGAGGCCAGGGGTGAGTGGATGCTAGACCAGGCCCAAAAAGGGGGTAGATTGCAAGCAGCCCATTGGGGCAAAGAATCATAGCTCCAAAGAGAGTTGGTTACTATGTAGCCCGAGGGGGAAAAAAGGAAAAGGAAGAAGGCACCACAGGAGACCCGCATGGGTAGTGAGGGGTGCCACAAAATGCGAGGATCCTAGCTTAACACACACCCGATGAGAATGCACTTGCAGGAGGGCGACTGTTGAGTGGTACCTCGGAGGTAGGACACATAGCATAGCATTATAAATTTGAAAAGCTTGCATCTGGATTTAAAAAAGAAATGCAAGTGGGCAATATTTGAAAAGATTGTAAAGTGTTTTAAAAAGGCCAATAGGCCAATGTATCCTAGTGGGGGTAGTTTTTAAATGAGATGCTAGTAGGCAAGTTTTTGAAAAGAAAAGGCATGCATTGAGGTTTTAAAAAGGGGCCAATGGGCCAAGTATTTATCCCAGTGGGGATGATTTTATATGAGATGCCAGTGGGCAAGATAGATCCCAGTAAAGATTAGGAAAATGAATACAAAAAAGCTGGGCTACAAAAAAGAGATTTTTATATTTTATAAAGAAATGCATCATACATGGGTTTTTTATACGAATGGCTTATTTTTTTGGTGGGAAATGTTTAGGAAAGAGATTCCATGTTTGATAAAGCATTGCATTATTTGTGGATTTTTATATGATAATGGTTTACATTTCCGGTGGGGAAGTATTTTCAAATTGTGTTTTAAAGGGAAAGGCCTATGGGCAAAATGTATAACCCAGTGGGGATAAGTTTTAAAGAAAATGAACAAAAAATCTAAGCTAATGAAAAGAAATACATGTTTTAAATGAAATGTAGTGTATATGATTTTCATATTAATGGTATCTTTTCCAGTGGAAAAAATATATAGATATAGTATTTCAAATAGTTGGATTATTATATTATGATAGATTTTATGCAATGATGTATATTAGACATATTCATGTTATACAGTGTTAAAAGTTTAAAATGGTAATTTTATTCTCATGTTCCCCATGGTTAGATGGTTATTTAGTTACTGGGACTTCGGTCTCAACCCTTTATGGATCATGTGTTTTTGTAGATTAGTTGAGTTGATTGGCAGGATTAGGCAATTGGCCTCTTAGCTATGGTTTTGGACTAGGTGTTGGTATTTCTATATTTGACATATTTATTAGTTTGGAAGAATTTTATATGGGAGTTATGTATGTATATGTGTATGGATGAGATTCATGTATGTAATTGAGTACATGTATGTACAGTTGAGACTCTATAATGTATTATGGGCCCGCATGAAATGAAATAAAGGTTTTTATTCTGGAGAAAATTTTGAATATAATCTGTGTATCAGTGTAGCATATGTGTCAATTGTGAATGTGATCTTAAACCACTTGAGGATGACACGAAAAATTTGTATCTAAGTAGGGACAAATGATACTATGATAAGATAATATGATTATATGAATGAATTATGAGTAGGTAATGAAATATTTTTGTAGGTTGCCCCAGAAGTAGACTTGGCCACTGGGCCGTGCCTGGCATGGTTCCTAACGGCCTTAACTATGCCATGCCAGGTAAGGCCCACCATGGGCCATGATCCATGGTCCAGTTATGGTCATTTCTAGCCATTGCCAGGTTGTTACGGCCCAGTTATGGTCATTTCTAGCCATTGAAAATGGCTAGAAATGGCTATAAATGGCCATATGAGGGGTTTTGACCATTTTAACCCTTTCAACAGCCATATAATAGCTATATTGAAGGGTATTTTTGAAAAAAATATTGGGACTTCTATAAATAGCACATTCCTTCCTCATTCTCACCACACCAAACCAACTCTTCTCTCTTTCTCTACTACTACTATTTATCTCTTCTAGCAAATGCTTTAGCAATTTAATTTTTAGTTTGCAAGTGTTTTGGCAAGTGGCAAGTGCTCTAATAAGTGTTCAACTGCTACACAAGAGGAGGTTCTTGTTGAGAAGTACAAGAGAAAGGAGGTCACTCTTGCTGAGAGACGAGGGGGATCACTTGCAGGTGCTTTTGCATATAACCATAAAAATCAGAGGAAATTACTTGTAAGATAGATAGTTTAGGATGAATTACCTTTTAGTTTATGTGAATCTTATAATTTTGAATAATATATTCAATTAGGCCTACAATCTGCTTATAGAAGAACTAGTAGGCGTACATTTAGAAGAGTGGCTATGACAAACTTTTTAGTAATGAAACAAAGTTTAATTGAAATGCTCTCAAATTTAAATGCTAGAGTTTCTTTAACTTCTGATATTTGGTCGACATATGTAGGTAGTAATTCTTTATTGCTATTACTGCTCATTATATTGATAATGATTGGCAACTAAATAAAAATTCTTGCTTTTCGTGTTTTTGATTTTTCACATTTGGAACAACAAATTTTAAGTACTATTTATCAAACTGCATGCTCATATAATATTAATAATAAAATAATATGTATTACTTTTGATAATGTATCTAATAATAATTCTACTATTGTATTATTAAATAACTCTTTGCATTCCATTTTAGATGGATAATTATTTCATATTAGATGTGCATGTCATATATTAAATCTTTATATTCAATCTGGCATGGACATAATTTAAGATGTTATTTTAAAAATTAGAAATGCAGTTTCTTTTATTCATGTTTCAAGAGCAAGACTTCAAGAATTTAAACAATTATGTGTAAATCATGGTAAACATTTTAGAAATTTTAAACTTGATGTAATTACTCATTAAAATAGTACCTATACCATGATACATGATGCATATCCATATAAAAACTTATTAAGTACTTATATTAATGATCGTGGATTAGGATTTACATTGACTGATTGGGGGAAATTAAAGGTAAAATTTTATAAGATTTTTTGGTTACTTTTTATGAAACTACAAATGTTCTTTCTGGTATTTATTATCCGACATATTGTTTATTTTTACAAAAAGCATATAATTAGTGAAAAATTTAAATAACATAGATATGATGATGTTTTAATGCCTATTATACATCAAATGAAAACTAAATGAAATGAATATTGGGACAAAATATGTCCTTTGCATAACTTAGCTGCTATTTTTGATCCTAAAGTTAAATTAAGTGGTGTAAAAATTTTAATTGATGAATATTATAAAAACATGAATCAAGATCCTAAACATGCTAAAGATGAGGTAATATTTCTTGCTTTTCATGTTTTTGATTTTTCACATTTGGGACAACAAATTTCAAATACTATTTATCAAACTACATGCTCATATAATATAATAATAAAATAATGTATTCAATGACTCTTTGCATCCTATTTTAAATAAATAATTATTTCATATTAGATGTGCATGTCAGATATTAAATATTTATGTTCAATCTGGCATGGACATAATTCAAGATGTTATTTTAAAATTAGAAATGTAGTTTTTTTTATTCATGTTTCAAGGGAAAGACTTCAAGAATTTAACAATTATGTGTAAATCATGGTAAACATTTTAGAAATTTTAAACTTGATGTAATTACTCATTGAAATAGTACCTATACCATGGTACATGATGCATATCCATATAAAAACTTATTAAGTGCTTATATTAATGATCGTGGATTAGGATTTACATTGACTAAAACTGATTGGGGTAAATTAAAGATAAAATTTTAGAAGATTTTTTGGTTACTTTATATGATACTACAAATGTTCTTTCTGGTATTTATTATCCGACTTATTGTTTATTTTTACAAAAAGCATATATAATTAGTGAAAAATTTAAATAACATAGATATGATGATGTTTTAATGCCTAGTATACATCAAAAAAAACTAAATGAAATGAATATTGGGACAGAATATGTCCTTTGCATAACTTAGCTACTATTTTTGATCTGAGAGTTAAATTAAGTGGCGTAAAAATTTTAATTGATGAATATTATAAAAACATGAATCAAGATCCTAAACCTGCTAAAGATGAGGTAATACGACTTCTTAATGATATTTATGTTTATATGATGACAAAATTCAAGGATCTAGAATACCTACTCAAAGCTTTGCTTCTTCTTCTAGATCTCATTCGTCATCTATATTTTCATTCATTGTACAAAGAAGACACACACATGCTTCATCTTCTTCATCTTCGTCTTCTTCATCTTTAAGTAATGAATTAGAATTTTATTTACAAAATGATCTTCATTCTGCATATGATGAAGATTAAATAGAAAATCTAGATGTATTAGTTTGGTTGAAGAGTGTTAGAAATCAATATCCTATTATGTCTGCCATTGCACTGGATTTTTTAGCAGTGTCAATGTCCACAGTAGCATCAGAATCTGCTTTCAGTGCAGGCCAGCATGTTCTCGATGAAAAGAGAAGTAGGATGACTGGCGAGACGGTTGAGATGCTTCTCTGCTTCAAAGATTAGTTGGATGCTGAAGCGAGGCTTAAAGATAAAGGTGGACATAACTTAATCGGTGAAGATGATGATGACACAAATACTATTGATGAGTGAGTCATCTCTATTTTTATAATTATATATTTTTATTTTTTAATTGTTAAAGTGAGTCATCTCTTTTTTTCTTCTTTCTTATTGTATTCTGAAGGTCGGGCCTAGCCCCCCTCTCTTTATGTATCATTTTGATTTTAAATAATAAATTGGTAGGGGTCTATGCCAAACCCTCTACCATTAAGGTGGCTTCATATTAATAAATTCTTTTATTCTCAATAATTTTTTAATTTATTAAAAAAATATTTTTTACTTAAATTTTTTATCAGGCCGTTATGGACCGTGCCGGCCCAGGCCCTTGTCGGTTGGCATAGCCTATGCCCTTATGGGCGTGCGGCCCAGGCCCTTGTGGGTCGGTATGGCCCAGGCTTTTATAGGCCATGCCAGCCTAGGCCCATCATGGACCGTGCCAAGATTGGCATGTGGGCCAAAATTTTCAAGCCTGGCACTGTCCCTTTATTGGGCTGTGCTAGGCATGGCCCGGCTCGTGTTGGGCTGGGCCGGGCCATGGGCGGCCCGGCCCAGTGCCCAACTCTACCTAGAAGTTAAGTAGGGGAGCCTACATGCCCTAAAGCAAATGAGATATGTCTCTAAGTCCCATCCCGTCATGATGTAGCTCAAAATCCTGAGCCGGTAATGTCTTAGTGAATGGATCAGTTATATTGTTCACAGATGAGATCTTCTAACTGAAACATCTCCTCTACTGATAATCTTTCTCATAAGGCAATTTTTTTTTTCCGTATATGCTTTTCTTTACGGTTATTTTTGGGTTCTTTGGCATTAGCTACTGCTCCATTATTATCACAGTAGAGTTTAATTGGTTCATGCATATTTGGAACAACTTCTAAATCTTTCAAGAATTCATGAAGCCCAACTTCCTTTTTAGCTGCTTCACAAGCTCCTACATATTAAGCCTTCTTGGTGGAGTCAGCAATGCAGGTTTGCTTGATGCTTCTCCATATAATGGCTCCTTCTCCAAAATTAAACGTCGCTCCAGAGGTAGACTTCTGAGAGTCTCTATCTGATTGAAAATTAGAATCTGTATATCCAATAGGAATCAAATCCCTTCCAAAATATATTAACATATAGTTTCTCATCCTTCTTAGATATTTGAGAATATGCTTAACCTTAACCCAGTGATCCAATTCTGGGTTTGATTGGTATTGGTTAACTAGTCCCACTACAAAGCATATGTCGGATTTGTACACAACATTGCATACATCAAATTTCCAACTACCGTAGCATAGGGAATCTGTCTCATATCTTTCTCCTCTTGCAGTGTTTTAGGATACTACTCTTTAAAAAGATGAACTCCATGCCGAGTAGGTAAATTACCTCTCTTGGAGTTTTGCATCGTAAATCTGATAAGCACCTTGTCAATGAACGATGCCGAGATGATGCGAGACAATGCCAAAAGCCTATTTTTGAAATCCCGTATAATTTGAATGCCAAAAATGTAGCTTGCTTCTACCAAATCCTTCATTTGAAATTAGCTAGCTAGCTAAATCTTTGCTTTGGATAGAGATACTACATCATTCCCAATGAGTAGAATATCATCCACATAAAGAACTAAAGAGACACATTATTCTCTTCCATTTACTTATAGACACAAGGTTCACCTAAATTTGTTCAAAACCATAAGATTTTATGGCTTCATTAAATCTAATGTTCCAAGATCTAGATGCTTGCTTAAGCCCATAAATGGACCTTTGCAATTTGTAGACTTTCTGCTCTTGGCCTTTAGCCACAAAGAACTCTGGTTGGATAATATGAATAGTCTCTTTAAGATGGTCGTTCAAAAATGCCGTCTTGACATCCATTTGCCATATCTCATAATCATAATGAGTAGAAATGGACAAGAGAATCTGAATGGATTTTAGCTTGGCTACTGGCAAAAAAGTATCCTATAGTCTACTCCTTTTTGGGTAAAACCCTTTGCCACCAACCTAGCCTTGAAAGTCTCTACTTTCCTATCGGCTCCTCTCTTTCTCTTATAAATTCATTTGCATCCAATAAGCTTAATGCCTTCTGGTAGATTTATAAGCTCCCAGACTGAATTGGAGTACATTGACTCCATTTCGAGTTTCATGACTTCTTGCCATTTCTCTTGATCAATATTCTCCATTACCATCTTGTATGTCAATGGATCATCGTCATGCCATCAGTGACTACAACTTGTGCTTCTTCATCTTAACAATAGCGGATGGGTAATCCTATTTCCCTCCCACTACATCGTGGTAGCGGTGGTGTTTGATCTTGAGTAGTGGTCTTAACTTTTTGTTGTTCAATAACTTTTGTTGATGTGGGGCTGATCTCATCTTCTAGCAACTCTTTAAAACTACTTTACTTCTGGATTTAAAGTCTGTCATATAGTTATACTCAAGAAACGTAGCATTTGAGCACTATAAAATAGACCTTCTTTTGTTTCCTTAGGGTACCCTACAAACATGCATACTTTCGAACGAAGTTCCAACTTTCCAATCTTTCCCTTCAGCACATGGGCTGGACAATCCCATAAACAGATGTGTCTCAAACTAGGTTTGTGATCATTCCATAACTTTAAGGGAGTCTTAAGGATTGACTTAAATGAAACTAAGTTTAAAATGTATATTGTTGTTTGTAGTGCATATCCCCAAAATGAGGTAGGCAAAAAAGAATAAATCAACATTGATCTCATCATATCAAGCAAGGTACGATTCCTTCTTTCAGCTACACCATTTTGCTGTGGTATCGCAAGTGCTATGAGCTATGGTAATATTCAATTCTCAATCAAGTGGTCCTTGAATTCATAATCCAAGTACTCTCCTCCTTGATCAGATCATAGTGTTTTAATTCATTTGCTGAGTTATTTTTTTGCTTCAGCATGGAATTCTTTGTGTCGGCACCCTCTCACTCCTGGGACAATCGATAATAACCCTATGTACCTAAGGTAATCAGATAGAGTTCTACTAGCTTTTATGTAGCGCTCTATAAAGACCTAGGGAACTCTAATAGATTATCATAAGTGTTGGGGGCACCAATATTAGACAAAGGTTAATGAGCTCAGTATGAAATTTTTACTTTATGTTGGTTTGACTTTAAGTACTGTAATCAAGTTTTGTCAGTATGAGTCCAGTAATTTTTTTTGAGTTAAGTCAAGATTTATTGAGTCAAAGTATAAGAAGTTGAGGACCCAAGACCATGAAGGACCATATTCAATGCGCCACCTTAGCCCCACATAGAATCCCAGTCAAAGTAGGCACCATCTACTCAATTAGGGCATCCCAAGATTTTCATAAAGTCATCTCAGCATAAAAGAAAGTAAATAAGCCCCTATGGAAGGTGACTTGCTGCCCACTCTTTATGGAAAGGAGAATGTAGCGCCATCCCCTGATCTCTTTTCCTTGTTTCAAGATGTCGCCTATCTCCTTATTTGAAAAATCTATTCCTTGATCTCTTTTTCTTATTTCAAGATATCGTCTATCTCCTTATTTAGGAAAGATATCCCCTGATCTCTTTTTCTTATTTTAAGATGTTGCTATCTCCTTAGTTGGAAATGCTATCACATGATCTATTTTCCTTATTTAAGATGCCGTCAATCTTCTTATTTGAAAAAAATATGGCACCCTTATTTTTTTTTTTTCATGTAATTCAAGAGTTAGGGTTTATTATAAAAGCCCCTCCCTTCTTCTTGTAAAGAATAATTGATGATTAATGAAAAGAATCTTCTTCTTCTATTTTTTTTGTGCTCCTGAGCATTTAGACTCCATAAGAAAGAGGGTGAGAGGCCCAACAAGTACCTGTTCCAAGCATTCTAGTCCTAAGATGCCAAGGTGCTACGATCCTTAGATGAAGTCCTTCTTGTCTCCAGAATCATTTGAAGGAAAGCTGAAACATCTATGGTAGCATAACATAATCTTCCAGATGCTCATTCCGAGAGCTGTGTGATCTGATCTTTTAGGACAAAGATTTCATTGCCTGATAACTAGATCCATCCCTTCTCATAAGTTCTATTTTGTTGAAGAAAGAGCATGTTCTAAGTAGTGGTTTCTCAACCTAAGATCATGTTTTCTTTATTACTTAGTAAATTGTGTTCTGCGGGTAGTTACTTTACTCTTTGCATATTCATCCTTAGTTTATTCTTACTCATTTCGAAAAGTAAATCACCTTAAAATATGAATCATTGCTCTACGTTAATCTCTTGCATGGTACATCCTATATCAGTTTGGTATTAGAGAAGGCTAGGACATGTTCATGCATATTATTAAAATTTTCTACATATAAAAATAAAAGAATTGCATTGTTTAGGATTTCATGCCTCTTGGGTGGGTATACGGAAGTATACCATCATGACCCATGGAAGTAATGAGCTATGACCGGACATGAGACCCTTGGCAATCATCTAATTAATCTTTATTAAATATGTAATTTTCTTCTTATTTTTAGATCTATAATATAAAAAAATAATAATAATAAAATAAAATACATACATACATACATATATATATATATATATCTACGTATTTTACTTTAGTTTTTTATGTGTGTGTGCATGCATCATTAAATTAACTTAAAGGCAATTTCTCTATCTTAGGTAAGGGAAGGATTTCATCACCTTTCCTTGGCCCAAAACAACCACCCTCATCTCGATCCCAAGCCTAAATAAAATTGAGTAGAAACCTAAAGCAAAGATAGGAACATCCACAAGGTTGAGTTCCAAGTATTATGATGAAACTGGTGCACTCAATCCTTTAGGTATTTCTTGAAAGTGGTGTCTAGAGCTAGGGGTCAAACGAAAAATGCCTTAAGCAGACTTGTAGTTCTGTAATTAGGTCCCTGTGAGAGTGGAGGGAACCTTCAACAACCCCACCTCTTACCTGGCCAGTGGACAAGATAATTGTTGAGTTGATTGTAATTTGAGTTGATTCATTTTACTTGAGCTTCTAGGTCTAGAAATCATAGAACGAATTTGTATGTTGCATGACCACCAAGTCAGAGCCCATTACCAACATCCCCAAACACAACCAAGTTACACCATGGATCCCAATCTTAAAACTTTAATGAGAACCATGACTGAACAATTTGGACAATTAAACAATAGGTTTGACCAAAAGGAAGAGCGAATCGGGACCCTTGCAGAAAACCGATTGAATCACACTGAACCTGAATCACCTAGACCAACTCTCCTTGGTTTAAGAGCCCATCATCATGATCTCACCCCTGAACATAACCCTAGATGCCCATACTAAGACTTTGTGGATTTGGAGGAAAGAGCCATAGGAACATTAGGTTAGAAGCACTATATTTGATGGCAGTCCTGACCCTAAAGTATACACTGATTGGGAAGGAGATATGGATCAGTACTTTGAGTGGTATGAAATGTCTGAAGAGAGGGAGTTTAAGTTTGCTAAACTCAGGTTAGTTCGCCAGGCTAGACTATACCGGGGGAATGTTGAAAGGATAACTAGGCAAAGGGAAGACATACCCATAGCTAACTGGAGAGCCATGAAACTTAAGCTTAGGAAAAAGTATCTTTTCTATTCTATCACCAGAGACTTTTATATCAATGGCAAAGGCTGAGTCAGGGAGCAAGACCATATCTAAATATATAGCCAAATTTGATGAATATATCATGAGGCATAGCATAGATGAATATGAAGCTGTGACCCTATCTAGATTTAAGGTCGGACTATGTAAGGACATTCAAAGAGAATTATTTTTAAGAGAAGTCTATGATCTTGAACAAGCTTGTCAAATAGCTAGAGACTACGAGAGATTCCAAAGGGGATCTATAATCCATGATCTGAACCTACTAGGAATGGTACCCTTAATCAAAAACCAAGGTCTAGTCAAGTGCACACAAGCTAACCTACTCCTAGCACCCCATTGACCTGCAAGGAAGATAAGGGTAAGTCACCTAAAGTTTAGAGGAATAATAATCCTAATCCTAATGCTCCTTATTTTAGATGTCATAAATTGGGACACTATGCTAGTCAATGCCCAACCCATCCCTACACATAGGAGAACTAGAGGAAGAAGATCTTGAACCCACTGATGAGCATGAAGGAGAAGTGTATGAAGCTAGAATACACTTAGTGAATGAATATGAAGGAGATGAGGAAGTTATTGAATCATCTGATTTATTGAAAGTTGTTAGATGTATCTTGACCCAAACCAAAGAACAAGAGGATTGGCGTAGGACCCATAACTACAAATATTTATAAAGTTAGTAGAAAAGGTATGTAAGATTATCATAGATAGCGGGAGCTGTGTTAATGCCATCTCAATTAGTGCTATCAAAACCCTAGGTTTATCTATGGTTCCCCATCCCAATCTCTATAAGGTATCCTGATAGACTAAACTTCCATCCCCATTAAACTGAAATGCCAAGTCATAATCCAATTTCTACATTTAAAGCTCATGATCCGAGATTAGAGAAAATCTTTTGGCATGCGTCATGGTTCGGGCGACGCGCTTGGCGCACAACGAAGGGTGCCGCTCCTATCCCGGGAGGCCACGTGGTGGCATGGGTTGGATGTTTTGAATCTTAGGGCTTTCGGCTCTGATAGCTGCTCCCGGTTCATCTTCGCCTATAAAAAGGGGAAAGAGGGCTGTGTTGGGTCATCCCAGAGTTTTCTTCTATGTGAATTGTGAAGGTTTACATGATGCCTATCTCTTGGGGCTTAGAGCGGGAGGACCGAGCTTTCCTTCTGCAAGTCGTCATCCTCCGATAGCTGGGGTGATGAAGGAGCCACTGGAGAGTGGCTCGTCCTCAAGAGAGGAGTTTCAGAGATCATATGGAGAGCACACAGGAGGTTCGCAGAGATCGCATGGAGAGCACACATATGCGCTTCCTGTGTGTCCTTTACGATTCGCCATGGGGACACAAGGCAGGAAGTCCATGCGTGCTCCCATGACTTACATGAACTTTGCCTCCTCCCTTGATCCAGATTCCTGGGCTTGTCCGTCCGAGAATCTTTTGCCACATGAGGAGGGGGTGATGGTGTGTTGTCTGCTAGTACATTGCCTTTTGACTTGGGCAGTGGCTAGCAGTACACACTCAATTTGGGGGAGTACCCGTCATCAGGGTCTGCGAGCTTTCTTCTCACTCGTCAGAGGGCTCTGCGGATGGGTGGCTTGGGACAAGGCTCATCCACCCTTTCTGATTTCTCTGATATCTCGGGCTGGATGCCAAGATATCATTATTAACTAAAGCTGGTCGCAATAGTCGGGCCGAGTCATTTGCTTGTTATCAGGGCGAGCTGACTGGTTCGTGGTTTGTCTGATTTGTTGGATCAGATGCCGAAGCATCATTGTTAACCAAAGATGTCTTGGAGCAGTTTGGCCGAGCTATGTACTCATCTTCATTTCATGTGCTTCGACGCACTTGTAATGCCTCTTAGGTGGTTGTAATTCATTTCGCTGGTAATGAAATAAAGAAAGTTTTGTCCTTTCTCCTAGCTCCTGTTTCTTTTTGTGCCGAGAGTTGTCGCTCCCGTGTCGTAGCATACTTTGGAGCGTTCTCGCTGCTTTATTTTTTGCCAAAATCGTAGCTCGGTTCTCAGTAGGGGAGACCATTTGTTCCTGTTCGAGTTGAAGGGAGACCTAGGCGGTCGTGCGGACTCACACGGTAAACATGATTTTGTTTGTAGAACGAAACAGTGTTTCTTTGAAAAGAGAGCACGTATGTCTCTTTTGAGTAGAGGGAGGTCCTTCACCTCTACCGAAGTACCGCGAGGCACTAACATCGTCTAGGGGTGTTTAAGAAGCTGCTCGGCTCGTCCAAGTTTTCAGATAGTATCTTACTTGGCGTAGGATAAGGCGCGGAGATATCACTCATTCTTGGCCGAGGATTTTGTGCTACCCAACCCGATTGGGGCTTATAAGCTGCCCGAATTCGGATGGAACTTTGGAGATTGCTTGGTTTGGTCGGGATTTGTGATAACGAGACATGCGTTTCGGCTTTAGGCTGGGGCTTCGATAGTGGGAAAAGCTCCTCGGCTTTGGCGGGATTCTTAATAGTAGAACATATTCCTTGACATTGGCCGAGGTTCGGAGATTTATTGCTCGGCCCAGCCGAGGTTCGAAGATTTGTTGCTCAGAGGGATAACTCGATCGTCGTCGAGACTTCTGATGTTTGGTTCCTATGAGATTTGGCACGGACCGCCAAAGTGAAACGGGCGGTGCATGGGGGCGCCCGATATTTATGATTTGGTGATTTCGAGGGAAGTGAGTCAGCATTAGCTGCTGACACACCTTTTTGTTTCTTTGCACTTCTCCAAGGGCGGCTGATTTGAGGAAATCCGATGGGTTTGAGAATATTTACTTCGTGAGGGCCCGACAGATCGAAAGGAACCCAGTTCCTAGAGAAGGAGGGGGGTTCCCGAGTAGTTTGTCGATGCTTACGATTTTCCTCGGGAGGCGGCGCGACTCTTCGCTTCCCGTGGGCGCCAGCCAAGTGGCGATGCGTGGCAGATTCCCACGGGTCGGATTAATGACCCGACTGATCAGAATACTCGCTAGGGTATATAAATATGGACGAGAGGGATGCCAGTATTTGTCATCCCCTTAGTTAGTTTTTTGATAGCTCCCGAGAGTAGGTATGGCCTCCCACGGTGAAGGGCAATCGGCTGAAGAGCCGTACGGCGGCGGCAACGGCCATAGGGACTCCCGTGGGGGTCACATTCCTATGACTGTCGATGGGATGGCCTTAGCATCAGTTTTAGTGGGCCATGAGCAGCTCCAAAAGACGGTCGAGGAATTCCTTGCTGTCTCGATGAGGGAGGCCGAGGTTCTTCGCCGGGTCATTAGCCGGCAGGAGGGAGTGATAGCGTCCCTTCGTCAGCATGTTGCCGAGCTGACTTGGCGTAGGGAGGGCCCGGCAGGTCCTGAGGGAGACAGTAAGCCCTTGTGAGGGCTCTTTTGTTTCTTTTTTTCTTTTCCTTATTGTCGTTTCTCTTCTTTTTTCAATCAATGAAAACAAAAATTTCGTATTGGCGCATTTGTTGTCATCTCCAAAACGTTTGCCAATGTCGATCGGGGCTTGTCAGCTGCCCGGGTCCGAACATAGTTTAGGAGAACGCTTAGGTCGGCCGGGGCTTGTAAGCTACCCGAATCTGAACTTAGTTTAGAACGCTTAGGTCGACCGGGGCTTATAAGCTGCCCGAATCCTAACTTAGTTTAGAACGCTTAGGTCGATCGGGGTCTCAGAATTTATTGCTTGGCCCCGCCGATGTTCGGAGATTTTTTGCTCAGCCCAGCCGAGGTTCGGAGATTTGTTGCTGGCCAAGCCAAGGTTCGAAGATTTATTGCTCAGCCCAGCCGAGGTTCGGAGATTTTTGCTCGGCCCAGTCGAGGTTCGGAGATTTATTGCTCAGCCCAGCTGAGGTTCGAAGATTTGTTGCTCGGCCCAGCCGAGGTTCGGAGATTTATTTGCTCGGCCCACTGAGGTTCGGAGATTTGTTGCTCGGCCCAGCCAAGGTTCAGAGATTTGTTGCTCGGCCTAGCCGAGGTTCGGAGATTTATTTGCTCAGCCCAGCCGAGGTTCAGAGATTTTTGCTTAAACAGATAACTCGGTCGCGTCGAGGATTTGGTAAGCAGCTTCTGTTTTCTTCACGATTTTTGGTGATATAATTTGTGGTGATTATGCCATGAATTATGAAACAATATGCAACAAAAATTTAAGAAGGCGAGCCTGTAGAGGGCATACCCTACTGATGATACTTGCGGAGGTTGTCCGAATTCCACGTCCGAGGGATGGATGTTCTGCTTAGATCTTGCAGCCTGTAGGTACCTGGTCTGACGACCTCTGCTACTTGGTAGGGGCCTTCCCAGTTTGGAGCTAGCTTTCCTTGCTCCAGCGGTTTGGAGACAGATGTTTTTCGGAGAAGAGGTCGCCAGGCAAGAAAGCTTTCCCTTTGACCCTGGAGGCATGGTAACGGCCACTCTTTGCTGGTAGGAAGCTATTCTGATCCGAGCTTTTTCTCTGATCTCCTCTACCAGGTCAAGGTTGGCACGGAGCTGCTCGTCACTGGCTTCCTCCGAGTAGCTTTCCACCCACAGGGAAGGGAGTCCTATCTCCATGGGGATGACGGCCTCTGTGCCGAAGGCCATTCGAAATGGGTCTCACCCGTGGGCACTCTCGGGGTGGTGCGGTAGGCCCATAGGACATGGTGCAACTCGTCTGCCCATCTGCCCATCGCCTCGGGCTCTGGAGAGCCGAGCTTTGATCCCTTGAAGCAGGGTTCGGTTGGTTACCTCGGCTGCTCCGTTAGCTTGTGGATGCCCGACTGAGGTAAGGCGGTGATGGATCCCATGCTCCTCGCAGAACTGACGAACTTCGGATTGTCAAACTGTTTGCCTTTGTTAGTAATGATGGTGTGCAGGATGCCGAAGCAGCAGATGATGGATCTCCACACGAAGTCTTTGGCTCGAGCCTTAGTTATTTGAGCAACTGCTTCTGCCTCGACCCATTTGGTGAAGTAATCGATGACGATGAATAAAAACTTCTGCTGCCCCATGGCGAGTGAAACGGGCCGAGAATGTCCATTCCCCACTTGGAAAAGGGCCAAGCGGAGGAAATGGGGACCAGGCTGGAGGGGAGCCTCTAAATACGGAGTGTTTTTGGCATGGGTCACAAGCTCGGACGAGGTCGTCAGCATCCTTTTGCATGGTTGGCCAATAGTAACCTTGACGCAGCACCTTGTGGCATAAAGACTGGCTTCCCAGATGGTTGCTGCAAATCCCTTCGTGTACCTCCCGAAGGGCATAATCGGCTTCAGATGGGCGAAGGCATCTGAGCAGCGGCATAGAGAAGGACCGCTTGTAGAGCTGGTCGTCAATCAGCACATAGCGGGTGGCTTGCAGCTTCAGCTTTCTGGCTTCCCTTCGATCGGATGGGAGCGACCCTTCTTTAAGATACTTCTGGATGGGGTCAAACCATGATGGTTCGGCCTCAACTTGCATTACTCGGTCAGCTTCCGTGATACTAGGTCTCTCCAAAATCTCCAGATGAAATTTTTGTTCGGCGTCCATTGATTCGCGTCGCCAGCCGAGATAATAGGTCGGCACGGACATTTTCGGATCTAGGAATCTGAATGATCTCAAATTCAGGGAAACGGAGAGTAGGCTTCGAACCTCTTGGAGATATTGGACCATGTTCGGTTCCCGGGCCTCAAACTCCCCTTGTACGTGACCAGCCACAGCTGAGAGTCGGTGAAGGCATTCAGCCTCTTAACCTTAAGGTCGCGGGCGATTCAGAGCTCGCGAGCAGAGCTTCATACTTGGCCTCGTTATTGGAGGCCGGGAAGGAGAAGCGGACACCATATTCAAAGTCGCCCCCTCCAGGCTGGTGAGGACTAAGCCCGCACTGGAGCAATGGGCGTTGGACGACCTGTCGACATGGAGGAGCCACCGGGCGTCAGATTTTGGGCGCTCGGGGAAGTTGGGAGTGGAGCCATCCTCGGGATGGTACATTCAAGGAGGAAGTCAGCTAGCACCTGAGCTTTGATGGCCGGGCGAGGCTGGAATCAAATGTCATGCTCGCTCAGCTCGACGACCCATTTAGTCATCCTCCCGATGTCTCGGGCGATGGACCACCGCCTTGATGGGTTGGTCAGTCAGGACCATCACAGAATGTGCTTGGAAGTATGGCCGCAACTTTCACTGAGGTTATCAAGGCTAACACCATCTTCTCAATCCGGGTATACCTCGTTTCCACGTCTCGGAGCAGTTTGCTGACATAATAAATTGGCTTCTGGGCCTTATTTTCTTCTCTGACCAACACCGAGCCAACGCACCTTCCGAGACAGCCAGATACAGGAACAATGTTTCCCCAGGGTTTGGACTGCTAGGAGAGGGGAGAGCCAGGTACTTCTTGAGATCTTCGAATGATTTTTGACACTCGAAGACCATTGGAAATTCTTAGCCGACCGAGAGTTTTGAAGAAAGGGAGGCATCTTTCGGCAGACCGAGCCACGAAGCGGTTAAGGGCTGCTATTCTCCCAGTTAGGCGCTGGACTTCTTTAATAGATGCGGGGCGCCATCTGCTGAAGAGCCTAGATCTTCTGGGGGTTAGCTTCGATACCCCGTTGGAAACCATGAAGCCGAGGAACTTCCCAGAGTTAACGCCGAAGGCGCACTTAGTTGGGTTGAGCTTCATCCGATATTTGTGGAGTGTCGCGAAGCTTTCCGAGAGATCCTCGACGTGCTGTGATGCTTCTTTGCTCTTGACCAGCATGTCGTCGACATATACCTCCATGTTCCGGCCGATTTGCTCTTTGAAAACTTTGTTGACCAGCCTTTGGTAGGTGGCACCTGCATTTTTAAGACCGAAGGGCATAACATGGTAATAGTAAGTACCTCGGTCGGTTATGAAGGCGGTCTTCTCTTCATCTTCGGGGCCATCTGGATCTGTTGTAGCCCGAGTAGGCGTCCATGAATGTCAGCATCTGGTGACCCGAGGTGGCATCTACAAGTTGATCAATTTGGGGAGAGGGAAACTGTCCTTCACAACGCTTTGTTGAGGTCGGTGAAGTCGATGCAGATCCGCCACTTGCCGTTCGACTTCTTTACCATGACAACATTTGACAGCCAACTTGGGTAATTCACCTCCCGAATGAAGTTCGCCTTGATAAGTTTATCAACCTCCTCTTCAATAGCTTTCTGCCGCTCTAGGGCGAAGCTCCTTTTCTTCTGTTTGATGGGTCGGTACATCTCGTCCATTAAGGCGATGGACAAGAACATCAGGGCTGATTCCTGGCATGTCGGAGGTGGACCAGGCGAAGACATCGGTGTTGCTTCGAGAAAGTCGATCAGCTCCTGCCGGGATTCTTTCAGCAGCGACCCGATCTTTATGGTTCGGTCGGGACGAGCTTCATCCAGTGGTACTTCTTCCAGTTCCTCGGTTGGTTCTTCCCGTTGCTCAGCGAAGTCCTCCCGAGCGTCCAGCCCATCAACTTCAGGCATCCTGGACTGAAGGCTGGTGACAAAACACTACCGAGCCATAGTTTGGCTTCCTTGGACAACACCAACTCCCGCCCGGTGGGGAATTTCATAGGTAGGTGTATGGAGACGACGGCTTTGAGGGACATCAGGCTGGGTCTCCAAATATCGCATTGTAGGGCGACCTAAGCTTGGTCACTAGGAAGTCCGTGTGAACAGTGGCCACAAGGGGCCAGGTTCCTGCCCAAACCGTTAAAGTTACGACCCCTTCTGGGACGATAACATCGCCGGTGAACCCCATTAGGGTGGAGTCCACGGCTCGAGGTTTTCCATGAGCAATTTCATCTTGGCGAACACATCAAGGTACAGAACATTTACGGAGCTTCCACTATCAACAAGGATCTGACTTACATCGTAGTTATTTAAATTGAGAGATACAACTAATGCGTCGTCATGTGGGAATTGTATCCCTTGGAGATCGTCGTCGGAGAAGGAGAGCTCACCCGTTCGTGCTTTCTTTGGCGCCGAGCCTTCACCATCATTCTTGGAGCTCGACGAACTACCGGCCTCTTCAATCACGTTGATATGGCCGATCACGGGTGGATTTGGAGGAGGAGGAGGCTGCTGAAGCTCGGGCTGGCGATCATCCCCTTGTCCTGGCTCGGGCGCCCTCCTGAATTGGTTCAGTCGGCCCCGTTGGATTAGCCTCCCAATTTCGTTCTTCAACTGCCAGCACTCCTCGGTATCGTGGCCATGCTCCCGGTGATAGCGGCAGTACTTGGTGGGGTCCCTCCGGGTTGGGTTCCTTCGAGAGGAGCTGGTCGAGGGAGCTGGCGCTCTATCTCCATGAGGATTTGCACCCTAGGAACAGTGAGTGGGGTATACAGGTCGAATCACCTAGGCAGGCTCCAGGAGTGATTTCTTAGCGGTGGTGGGGGAGCTCTTTGGCGACGAGGCGGGCTTGGCTGACGATAGGTCGATGCCTGTCCGGACCCTTGGGTTCTTTCTTCCTTGCTAGTTCGGCGCGGGCAGCCCTCCGTGATTCCTCGACCCTGGCGTATTTGTCTGCCAGGGCCATCATATCGGAGAGGTTTGGAGGGTAACTACCTCCATCGCTAGGTAGAAGTTGCTCTCCTTCAAAACTCCCCGTTAGGATGGACATAGCCACCTCATGATTAAGGTGGTCCACCTCCAGCATGGCCTTGTTGAAACGGCCAAGGTAATTTCTCAAGGACTCCCCCTCTCTCTGCTTAACTTTAGAGAGGGAGTCGGATCTTCATCGGTGATGGTGGCTACTGACGAAATGGCCAATAAAAAGATGGTTCAGCTCATCAAACAAATCAACGGAACCCAGTTTCAAGGCATTGAACTAGTTCGAGCATATCCTCTGAGGGTGGAAGGGAAAGCACGGCAGAGGACCGTGTCTGATGCTCCATGGAACATCGTTATTGATCAAAACTACTGAGGTGATCATCCGGATCAGAGGAGCCGTGGTAGGGCTCGATGGTGGGTAGCTTAACATAGGAGTGAATCACTTCCTCCATGATCCCCTTGGAGAAAGGGACACCCTGCCCCGCCTTAGGCTGAGGCGGGTGAGACTACTTGGCGGCGTCCAGCTCTTGACGCATCTCCTGGAGTTGTCGGCGGATCTTCTCTTCAGGCATAGGAGGAGGGGCCGGACGAATCATGGCGGGAGAGCTCCGGAGAAAGGGACCAAGCCCGTCGAAGTTTGGGGAGATCGTTGTCGTAGCCCCCTCGCGGGACTAGTTTGGTCTCCTTGGGTCGATGTGGGGGGTCCGCGGCTTCATGCGGGCCAGAAGAAGAGGTGGCTGGAGAAAGAGGAGTTGCGGCCTCCTCAGGGAGGCATGGAGCAGGGGCAACCGTAACTGGACGGGGGGAAGTGAAGCGCTCCTGAACCATATGGGTTAGGGCTTGGACTTGCTGGACCAGTGTGGCGAACTGGTCCTGGGTCACTGGGATAGCTGGTGGCGACGGAGTCTCGGCTGGTGGCGGTGGCGGCGCCGCAATACTCATTGGATCGGGTCTTTGGGAGGCGACCTGATCCTGGGCTTCAGAAGTTGCTTTTCTCCGATTGGCCATTGGAGAGGTTCTCTTCCAGATCGATATCCTTGTCTCCTTTCTTCAAGTTTTAATGGGACTTGAGGCCCTTCCTCTAGTGCCAATCTATTGCCGCTGGAATATGTCCTCCGACTAGGGCACGGTCGGTCTCCTGATTGGGCTTCCTCCTGGGTGGACCTACAAAGAAGTCCTCACGCGAGAGGCGTTAGGGGTGGCCCTCCGTGGAAGACCCTCCGACGCT
>UESW01003958.1:347952-374841 GCA_900491605.1 Calamus simplicifolius | reverse complement strand
TTCGTCACTAAATTATGATGGAATAGTGATGAAAATATTTGTGACGGAATAGTGATGGAATAATGCGTGATGGATAGTCCATCACTAATCCGTCACAATTTAGTGATGGAAAATATGTTCCGTCATAAATTTTTGATAAAATATTTCGTCACAAATCCATCACTATTATTTTGTGACGGACCTCTTTCCGTCACTAAATTTAGTAACGGCAAAAATGGTGATGATAAGATTTTCGTCACTAATCCGTCACTAAACCCAGTTTGTGATGGAATAGTGATGGAAATTTTTGTCACTATTATACTATTTTCTTGTAGTGGAAAGAGGAGAAGAATCGGGAGAAAAGAAGGAAATTTCGGCTGAGAAGACTATGAAATCGGCAATGGGTTTGCCGACTTTGATTTAAAATACGTGCTAAATTCTTATAAAATCAATTTCGGGCTCATCTTAAATCCGATTTGAGTGTCGTTTGCATCGTTAAATCCCTAAAATCGAGCTCTTTAAATTGATAAGGTTTTACCTAAAATATTATATAAAATATTAAAATATTAAATAATAATAGGTATTTTAAATTATTAATTAATAGGTTTAGTGATAATTATTTGTGCATTTATCAACTTCTGGAATTGAAAACTAGACTCCTTTATCTTTCTAAAAAGCTATAAATTTTGATCATATTTTAAGCACATGAAGAGTTATGAAGCTTTAAAGTGATGTATGGGAAGCTATAGTTTCTAGTTAATAGTTTTATGTATTTATTTATGTTTCTTTGTGAAATGTGTAAGATTATAAATAGCTTGTATCTGGTAAAAATGGGGAACAATTTTGATAATACAACTAAGAATAGAAAATATCTATTTCTCTTTTTCCCAATTTTGTGAAGTAAAATTTGGCACCCTCTTTGTGTTCTTCTCAACCCTTATTCGTTCCCACATCATTTGGTATTAGAGCTTGAGTTGCTCTCTTGGCCCTTGTTCCTTTTTTTTTTTTCTCATGGCAGCAAGAAGAGGAAGAGGTGGTCGTGGAAGAGGTAACCCTATGATGGAAGATTTTGGTGATGAACGTGATGCTGAAATTTAGGCTCTTCGGAGATAAGTTGAGGAGCTAATCATGCATCTTGAACGTCAGGACGACAGGAGTGAACAAGTTTTCAACCATGGTTATTTCGGTGATGATTTAGAGCACGTGAATCCTTTTTCCAATAGGCAAACAAAGATTTTTCTAGGGAGGTTCATATGATCATCAAAAACTATCAAGGTTGATCTGCTGGAGTTTCATGGTTGTTTGCAACATGAGGAGTTTTTAGATTGGCTTAGTGCCATAGAGAAGTTCTTTGAATACAAAGACATTCTTAAAAATCAAAAAGTAAAGCTTGTTGTGACAAGGCTTTGTGGCTATGCATCTACTTGGTGGGATAATTAAGGTGCAAGAGTTGAGATTGCGAAAAGGAAAGCCTAAGGTTGCTTCTTGAGAGAAGATGAAGGCAAGGTTATGTGAGAATTTTTGTAACCCCCGATAATTAATTATGGGGAATGTAACTCCTAGTATTTATTTTGGGGACACCTGGCATCTTGACTTCCTTCTGACGTTTAATTTCTTGGGTCTTCACGTGTTGGATGGGTTCCCATTTTTCCTTTCTTGGGTCTTCACGTGTTGGATGGGTTCCCATTTTTCCTTGATCCGAGGCGTCGCATGGGAGAATAAAAGGAGTTGGAGGTCAACTCCCTCCTTCACCTTGGCGCACACCTCCTCAAGGTAATCGCCTGCCCATCCTCTTAATGCCAGAGAGAGAGAGAGAGTTAGGGAGGGAATCTGAGCGTGAGAGGACAAAGCGAAGGTCTAGAAAAAGGACTCCGTGAAGGATAGTCGCCGCCAGAAGGGAAGATATATTTTATTTTTGAAGGCCTAACCCTGTCCCAGTCTTGAGCTATCATCGCTGGAGCCGCACCGGGCAAATCCTACGACATAGGGTGGTGGAGAAATGAAGTGAACGAATCTGGAACTTGCAATAGTGGAAATCTTGATTTGATTCATGGGTCCGGTGTTTGTTTAGTCGACACTTTTTGGTTGGGATTTTGGATGGTGCTGAGGAAGGCAGATTAAGAAGCTTGTTGGGATATTGATCTGTGTGTCTTAAATGGTAGGCCCACTTTGAGATTGGACCCCATCTTGGGTTGAGGATCCAGATGTAGCCGGATAAATGGAGAGGTCATTAAGGTCAATGCCATTAGTTTCTCCCCAGATGGCCGATGGCTTGTTTCGGATGGAGATAACATTTTAAGGTACCCAGATGTCCAAATACCTGGTTAACCATTTGGATTAGCGTACTGAGGTAAGTAAGTCTATTTATAATTAATAATTTATAACTCCTGGTTTTTATAGTTTGCAAGTATATTATAAGATAGGAAAATAGAAGTTTATTTGGTTTGATTATTTTGAATAGTACCATAAATCTAATATGAGCATTTATTACGACTATAGTAGCTGATATTTTGAAAGAAATAGTTTCTTGGTGTAAGTGCAAAAATATAAATTCTTTGATTAGCAAAATGTTGGGATGACCATATGCATTTGCTAATAATGTACAAACTACTGTATATGTAATATGAGAATTGATGCATGATGAGTGACATACAAGTATGATGATAACATGCGATAGACTAATATGTGTCGCCGCGTTCTCATTTGGCCTCACACATGTAGGGTGTGTTCTGTTTGAGTATGTATGGCCTCACACATCTAGAGGATGTGTTCTGATTAATTTGTAGGGCCGTGGGAGACATACAAAATAATAATTACTAAACAGTGGGTTTGTATACATTACATAATCTGGTATTTATTGCTAATCTGGTAAGTAAGTCAAATATAATAATTTTATAAATTATAAATGGTTGTATTATAGTTTTATGCATATATGAAATAGAGTTTTATTGATTATTTTGGAAATTGGTAAGATGTACCATGTGTATCTAATTGCATTTTACTATAATAGTTGTATTATTTGCCAAAGTGAATTGATTATAGGCAATGGTTAAAAAAATGTACAAACTACTGTTTATGTGTTATGAGAGAAATTATGCTTATGATGACGCATAATATGTGACATGCATATGTAAAATGATTTGAATTATATTTATATGTGTCACCGCGGTTCTCCTTTGATATGGCATGTGGAGGCCACACACATCTAGAGGATGTGTGCTGATTGATGGAGGCATTGCAGGGCCATGGGACACATATGATCTAATATAACAATGATTAAATATAAACAGTGGATTTGTTTACAATGCATATTCTGGTATTTGTTTTATAGCTTCCATGATTATGTTAATGATGACCTTTTATATTTATATGTGTCGCAACGGTTCTCCTTTGATATGGCATGTGGAGGCCATGCACATCTAGAGAATGTGTGCTGATTGATATGACATGTGGAGGCCACGCACATCTAGAGGATGTGTGCTGATTGATATGGCATGTGGAGGCCATGCACATCTAGAGGATGTGTGCTGATTGATATGGCATGTGAAGGCCACACACATCTAGCATTGCAGGGCCGTAGGACACATATGATATAATATACAATGATTAAATATAAACAGTGGATTGTTTACAATGCATATTCTGGTATTTGTTTTATAAGCTTCCATGATTATTTTGACTTAATGATATGCATGATTATGATAGCATGTTAATTAAATTGGAAGTTTCTATAAAAATTATGACTTGATAATATCTTGAGAGATAAGATGATATATGACTATTTTATGTCATTATTATAGGCTTACTTATTGAGTGTGAGCTCATGTAAATCTTATAATGTTTTTCAGAGCCTCGGGATTGAAGATGAAATTTTGGGGTAGATGGAGCTTCAGTTAAATAAAATAGTTCCATAGTGTTGATGTAACCCTAGTAATATTTGTGTGTAGGGCTTGTAGCCCCAAACTTATATTAGTGGTTTGTAATAAAGTATGGATTTGGATTGACTTATTATACTTATTGCCTTATAATGATCGATGTGAAAATTTTGGGACTCCTTGCATGCCCGGCATGCGGCGGGTTGTCACCCTAGCTCAAATTTTTGGGTCTGGGGTGTGACAGCTTTTATGGTATCAGAGCCTAGGTTATGACCTTAGGGACACATGCATGATGACACTCTAGGCAAAATACTAGGATGATATTGAGACAATTATGACTTTAAAGGAATTTCAGGAATTATGCTTTGGAAGCTTGAAATTTAAAGGTTATCAAGATATTAATTGAAATATGAATTTGATAGGAATTAAGAATGAACCATCGCAAGCCAATGATATTATGTGGACTCCCTGGCTGGTAGCCTTGACCAGTGGGGAGGCCAGGGGCTTCTAGAGGTTTTAGCTCCGTCAAACTTGTTGGAAATGGCTCGTAGCAGTTTCAGATCTTTAAATAATATGGTAGATGAAATTTTAATTGCAATAAAAGATAGATGAATATATGGAATATATAGTTGAAAATTGCAATTGAGACTAGTATGACTAAGATAACATCATTATATCCATATTGCAATTGAGTTGATATGTGGATTTTGAGTTATTAAATCTGAATTTGAATGTGGATGTATACAATGAATTTTTATTTGTAGAACTTACATTGTTGATATTGTAAGATTATGAGCTAATCTGCTGGTTATAGGGATGATGAATATTGATGATATTTTGGTAATGAATAGTTAATTACATGTTTTTGATCAATTACAATTTGAGTCTGGATGGATAAGTATATATAGTGAATTTTACTAAGAGAACTTTTATTATGGATATTGCATGTTCAAAACTGATTGTTAATTGCTAGATATGGAGATGGTTGATACTGATGTTAATGAATGTAGTTGACTGCATATTATATTATGATGGACCATTTAGGAAGAATATAAAATTTTAAATTCTGAGACCATTACTGTTTAAGTTTTGAGAGTAGTAGACTCTATTAATCTTTAGAACTGATTTTGGCTATAAATGATCAAATATTTTGATGGTAGAAAGTGAAAGATTTTAGCAGTAAGAATAATAAGATAAATTCTACTGATAAAGAATTTCATGGGAATTTTCATCTTTAATAGATTTCTAAATCAAGATATCTATTCATTAATTTATCGTGCATACTTATTGTACCTTTCTTCATAGTTCCTAAGTAGATATCTTTCTCCAGGATGGATAAATTATCAATCATCCATAAGTGGCATAATTATTGTTAAGAAAATAGGAGGGAGATGATTTTATTTTGATTATTATCAGTTATGGATTATGGTTAAGGGTACATCTATTATCACTTTCAAGTCATAGAGAGATACTATAATTTTCAATTATGTCTTTCAGATGGTAAGTGCACTTTTCAATCTTTATAGACCTTATAAGTCATGTATCCATCTGAGCTAGATCAGTGAGTCACTTTGAGATATTCAAAGGGTTTAAATTAGTTGGCCATGATATGGCATTGCATAATCTATAGGTGATTTTAATAGTCATTGGTAACAAAATAATTGATTCGAGGATTTGAATCATTTAAATTGCAATATTTATTGAGAATATACATATTCAAGAGAAATTGATTGGTTGTAGTGGTATTATTGATAAATTAATTATACCGATGATTAATGATGACACTATTATTCAAAGAAAATAAATTAGTTAATTATGATAATTATGAAAGATATCCTAAATAATTGCATCATGTTCATTGATGTTAGCTTGAAGTATTCAAGAGTGAAACCTAGTATGTTATGATGATTGAAATAAGTGTCGTAATGATTAATGGCACATTCAACTAATCAAGAGTTGAGAGAGCATGGGAAGAAAACTATCTTATATTTAATTCAAAAGAACTTGGAACTATCTTATCGAGGAATTAATAGTAATTGATATAGGTTATTAACCTTAAGAATGGATGACATAATACATGTGATGGACTCTATGATATTTATGATGATTATGTTGTGAGAAGTTAAGGTATTTTAAAAAAAAAGATGACAGAAAAGAAATACTTCTTAAGGAATTCAATTTTACTTGGTAGAAAGATCAAATTAATTGTTGAAGTTGGATACGTCATTTGGGTACCTAGGAATGAAATAAAAGTTTGCTAGTGAGTATCTATAATGGTACAAAATTAGTGGACATTAATTTTAAGGATGAAATTTTAGTGAGATAAAGATGTTAATATTTGTTCCTGGTTTAGTAGTAAATTGAGTCTGAACCCATTTGTCTCACTCTTCTAATTTGATGATGTCTTCATAAGGCTTAGTGAATTAAGTTAAATTTCAGTCCAGCCTTCCACCCTCAAATAGATGGATAAATTGCATGAACCAATTAGATTTTAGATGATATACTACGAGCCTGTGTGATGGATTTAGAAAGTGCTTGGTATAGCTTCTTACCCTTAGCGAAATTGCTTATTTTAATGGTTACCAAGACAATATTCAAATGGATTCATTTAAGTTGTCTATGATATAAGGTATAGATCCCCTTTTATTGAGATGAGGTGAGAGAGAGACAATTTTGGACTGAGCTGGTGTAGCAACTATGAAAAATATCGTTAATTAAAGCAGCTTCATGTAGCTCTGAGATAATAGAAAAGTTATGTTGATGTCAAAAAGAAAGATTTGAAATTTTAGGTTGAAGATCATTGGAAGTTTTACTAACCAATGATATGATGAGATTTGTGTTAGAGGTGATTTGAGCCACAATACATTGGGCCATTTGAGATTTTGATCAAAATATAGGTAGCGGCTTATAGCTTAGCACTACTTTCATTACTCTTTGGGGTGTTCAATGTGTTTCATATCTTTGTGATTGAGGAGGAATATTCTAAGCTCCATTATGAACCAATTTAGCTTAAGAAAGAATTGACCTATGAAGATCATCTTGTGCACATTGTGGACCGCAAGGATTAAGTTCTGAGATGGTGTAGTATTCCTTATGTCAAGGTTCAGTGGAGTAATCATTCTGAGAGAATGTTTTTAGGGAGCTTGAGAAAGAAATGAAAAAGAAATATCTACAATTATTTGTATCATAATACATATCAATGATGTATCGATGACTGTTGACCTTTGAATAAAGATTTAGTTGATTATATGGCAGAATATCTGAATTCCAAATTTTATAGAGGTGTATCAATTTTGAGGCCGAAATTTTTATAAGAAGGGGAGAATGCAACCCCCGGTAATTAATTGTGGGGAATATAACTCCTAGTATTTATTTTGGGGACACCTGGCATCTTGACTTCCTTCTGACGTTTAGGTCCCGATGCGACGTCTGATTTCTCGGTCTTTGCGTGTCGGATGGGTTCATGTTTTCCCTTGATCCGAGGCATCTCGTGGAGAATAAAAGGAGTTGGAGGTCGACTCCCTCCTTCACCCTAGCGCACACCTCCTCTAGGTAATCGCCTACCCATCCTCCTAATGCCAGAGAGAGATAGTTAGGGAGGGAATCTGAGCACGAGAGGACAAAGCGGAGGTCCAGAAAAAGGACTCCATGGAGGATAGCCACCGCCAGAAGGGAAGAGATCTTTTATTTTGAAGGCCTAACCCTGTCCCAGTCTTGAGCTATCATCGCCGGAGCCGCACCGGCCAAATCCTACGACATAGGGTGGTGGAGAAATGAAGTGACGAATCTTGGAACTTACGATAGTGGAAATCTTGATTTGATTCATGGGTCCGGTGTTTGTTTAGTCGGACACTTTTTTGGTTGGGATTTTGGATGGTGCTGGAGGAAGGCGGATTAAGAAGCTTGTTGGGATATTGATCTGTTGTGTTTAAAATGGTAGCTGCCCACTTTGAGATTGGACCCCATCTTTGGGTTGAGGATCCAGATGTAGTCGGATAGATGGAGAGGTCATTGAGGTCAATGCCATTAGTTTCTCCCCAGATGGCCGATGGCTTGTTTCGGATGGAGATAACATTGTTAAGGTACCCAGATGTCCAAATACCTGGTTAACCATTTGGGATTAGCGTACTGAGGTAAGTAAGTCTATTAATAATTAATAATTTATAACTCATGGTTTTATAGTTTGCAAGTATATTATGAGATAAGGAAACGGAAGTTTATTTGGTTTGATTATTTGAATAGTACCATAAATCTACATATGAGCATTTATTACGACTATAGTAGCTGATAATATTTTGAAAGAAATAGTTTCTTGGTGTATGTGCAAAATATAAATTATTTGATTGGCAAATATGTTGGGATGACCATATGCATTTGCTAATAATGTACAAACCACTGTATGTAATATGAGAAATTGATGCATGATGAGTGACATACAAGTATGATGATAACATTGCGATAGACTAGTATGTGTCGCCGCGGTTCTCATTTGGCCTCACACATCTGTAGGGTGTGTTCTGTTTGAGTATGTATGGCCTCACACATCTAGAGGATGTGTTCTGATTAATTTGTAGGGCCGTGGGACACATACAAAAACAATAATTACATAAATAGTGAGTTTGTTTACATTTCATAATCTGGTATTTATTGCATAATCTGGTAAGTAAGCCAAATATAATAATTTCATAAATTATAAATGGTTGTATTTATAGTTTTATGCATATTTATGAAATAGAGTTTTATTGATTATTTTGGAAATTGGTAAGCTGTACCATGTGCATCTAATTGCATATTTGCTATAATAGTTGATATTATTTGCAAAGTGAATTGATTATATGCAATGGTTAAAAAAATGTACAAACCACTATTTATGTGTTATGAGAGAATTATGCTTATGATGACGCATAATATGACATGCATGTGTAAAATGATTTGAATTATATTTATATGTGTCGCCGCGGTTCTCCTTTGATATAGCATGTGGAGGCCACGCACATCTAGAGGATGTGTGCTGATTGATATGGCATGTGGAGGCCACGCACATCTAGAGGATGTGTGCTGATTGATGGAGGCATTATAGGACCGTGGGACACATATGATATAATATAACAATGATTAAATATAAACAGTGGATTTGTTTACAATGCATATTCTGGTATTTGTTTATAAGCTTCCATGATTATTTGACTTAATGATGATCTTGAATTATATTTATATGTATCGCCGCAGTTCTCCTTTGATATGGCATATGGAGGCCATGCACATCTAGAGGATGTGTGCTTATTGATTGGCATGTGGAGGCCACGCACATCTAGTGGATGTGTGCTGATTGATATGGCATGTGGAGGCTACGCACATCTAGAGGATGTGTTGATTGATGGAAGCATTGCAGGGCTGTGGGACACATATGATATAATATAACAATGATTAAATATAAACAGTGGATTTGTTTACAATGCATATTCTGGTATTTGTTTATAAGCTTCCATGATTATTTTGACTTAACGATATGCATGATTATGATAGCATGTTAATTAAATTGGAAGTTTCTATGAAATTATGACTTGATAATATCTTGAGAGATAAGATGATATATGACTATTTTATGTCATTATTATAGGCTTACTTATTGAGTGTGAGCTCATGTAAATCTCATAATGTTTTTCAGAGCCTCGGGATTGAAGATGAAATTATGGGGTAGATGGAGCTTCAGTTAAATAAATAGTTCCATAGTGTTGATGTAACCCCAGTAATATTTGTGTGTAGGGCTTGTAGCCCAAACTTATATTAGTGGTTTGTAATAAAGTATGGCTTTGGATTGACTTATTATACTTATTGCCTTATAATGATCGATGTATAAATTTTGGGACGCCTTGCATGCCCGGTATGCGGCGTATTATCACCCTAGCTCAAAATTTTTGGGTCTGGGGCGTAACAGTGGGCTTTCGCCAACCCATACTCATCTCGAATCCAAAGCGAGGTAAGCGAGAAGATATTTCTAGAAGAAACCCACGGGAGCCCTCCTGGTCGCATACATATTCACAGGGTGAAGAGACATGTACGTTGTTATTGATATTTTAAGGATTACCTTGCAGATTCATCGTATTGAAGATTATAATTCATATCCTCATCAACTTTATCCCCAAGAATAAAAATCAGCAGCATCATAATAAATATTATATATTTTAATCTTAGTAATGAATCAGTTTTTTTATATTGATATAGTTTTTAATATTTAAAAAATATATAATAAATAAATTATATTCTAAAAAATTAATATTTTAAATCTTTCTCTACAATTTTACGATTATTTTGTAGAGAAAGATGTGAACAAATATTATTAATCTAAACTTTTCGCTATGATTTTTGCAATTTTCGTAGGCAAAGCTTCAGAAATATAATTTATAACTCACTTTTTCCTACAATTTTAAATATATTTCACAGGAAAAAATAATAAAAATATTTATTTATCTATTTTTCCTATAATTTAAGTTATTCTTATAGATAAAAATGGTTAAAAAATAATAATTTAATCATTTTTCCGTACAATTTTTACTTTTTTCAATAGGTAAAGACTCTAAAAAAATATTAACCTTACCACTTTTTCCACAATTTTAAGCACTCTAGTAGGGAAAGATGCGGATTAAAAAATACTTTTCTTCATTTTTTCCTATAATTTTAGCATTTCTCGTAGGGAAAGGGATCATTAAAAATTATTATTAAGCAACTTTTTCCTATGAATTTGTATTTTTTGATATAAAAATTATTTAAAAATTATTTATTTTTTATCTTTCCTATGACTTTTTTTAGGAAAAGTTTTCAAAATTCAATTATAAATTTTAAATTTTGATCGCTCTTTCTCTACGAAAATAATCTTTACCTACGAACAAATGCTTTCTCGATGTGCCTTTGTCTATGAGCTCTTTCCTTACTATTTTCTAAAAGTTATAGGCAAAGGCTTTTCCGATACACCTTTGTCTATGACTTTATCAATTTTTGCCGATAAAAAAATCGTAGGAAAAACCTTTTTCTACGAATTTTTATCTTTCCCTACAAAAAGAATCCTAAGAAAAAATATTTTTTTTTTGCAGTGCTCGAAGATTTTCAATTATGATAATTAACCCTTGTTAACTAAGTATACAATAATACTTATAGCAACATATTATTTAACCAATTCAAGTTGTTGGTCATAGGGCTCGTACCAATGAGATTGATGGGGGATGAAGTGGAATGATGCAATCTAGGATGAGATAGTAATAACTAAATGAAAAATAAAGTGAAGCTAGGCTACATTTTCATGTAAAAGTGCAGAAATTTTTATAAAGGGATTTGCATGTTAAACTAGACTTAGAGGAGAATCCTTCAAAATAGTAAATAGAAAGGATCTTTGTGGCTAAGAAACCAGACAAGCTAGGGCTTAGTTATTCTAATATTTTAGATCAAAAAATATTGAAAGAGGGGTATCTAGCCATTAATATATCAGAGATTGAAAGGTTTACACTCAGGATGAAGTTATTGGATGATAAGGAGATTCCTCTAGTTGCAGGACTTCTTGTATCTGTTTCCTGTCACGGAAGACCTTCTTCTTTGGAACCTAGAATTTTTGAGAATCTTGGCGGATTTGAGGTAGCTTGGTCGGCCTTCTTTGTGGAGTCTTCTACACCTTGGCTTGGAGATGACTTTCTTGAAGTAGCTAAGGGCCTCTCACCCACTCTCTCTCGGAGGACATTTGCCAATACAAATGGAAGAAAATAAACATTAGCTAAGGGCCTCTCATCCAGTCTCTCTCGGAGGATATTTGCCAACACAAATGAAAAAAAATAAACTCAACTTTTATTCATCATAAATTTTCTTTACAAGAGAGATTGGAGTAGTATTTATAAGCCTCCAAGGGACTTTTGAAAATTTAAATTACATGGAGCTTTTCATGAAAAGTTGCAACCTAAGCTAGCTATAAGGTGGGAGGTTGAAACAACTTATAACTAAGCTTAAAAGGAGGAGAGAAAAGTGGGCGGCTCCTTTGAATTTGAATTCTCCTTGGTGATGTGGCATGTGGTGATGTGGCTTGATAAAGTGTATACCAAGAGGTTGACATGACACCAACAATGCTTGCTGAAGTGGCGTCCACCTTGGATTGATTTGTTGGAGTGGTTGAATGCATCTAATCTTTAAGCTCACTTGCTTACCTTGAATCCAATTCATACCTCTCTTGGATCCAACTACTAAACTCACTAAATACAAATCAATTTGACCCTACTTGGACTCAAGAACCCAAATTGAAATAAACTAACTTTAATACATGACTCAAATTCAAAAAAGTAAAATTATTACTCTATTTATAAGACACATGAAATAATTAAAGCCATACTGAATTAGATCGAAGCCTCTTTCGAACTTTGGTGTCTGCACCAATTCTCCTGTGATGGGATGAACTCGATCTTATTGAGTAAGGACTGGTCTGACTTTGATACCTTTCTAGTAGGTCTGGATTGATTTGCTGCAGCTTCTCTCGGGTGATCCAAAAATCCTCGAATTCTAGCCTTTCTTGCCATCAAACCAAATAATGTTGATAGCCCTTTTTTTGTAGTGGTAATTGCCTGGTCATCCAAGATACGTTCAATCCTATCTTTCTGCTCTGACTGAATTGTTGGTGGACACTCTGGTAGGGTTTCACTCTCAAAGGCTAGGTAAGGTCCAAAAGGCTCACTAGGAATTAATGCCGGCTCTTTGTATTCTTTCAGATCAGAATATTAAATGTTGAACTAATGCCATAATCTGATGATAATTCTAACATATATGCATTAGGTCCAACTCTCTTTAATACTTTGAAAGGTCCAGTTCCCCGGGCACGTAGTTTCTTCATAGTTCCCGGCAAGAACATTTCAAGTCTAAGTTTAACCATGATAAAGTCCCCTATATTGAATTCTTTCATTCGTTTATATGAATTGACCATATGCTTATAGACTTCATTACTCATTTGAATTTTTTATTGATCTCCTTATACAATTCCTTAATATGCTATGCATATGACTCGACGGACTAAGATATTCGTTCATGAGTGGATAATGGAATGAGATCGATAGGTTTCCAAATTGGTGAACCTTCATTAATTTTCTTTTCTAAGTCTTTATCATTCATCAAATGCAACCCCTATTTCTTTTCCTTCAAGTTACTAGACCCTCTCTTAATGTTGTCTTTGGGTAAAAAAGTATTTATAACTACCTTCTTTCCATTAAAATTAAAGGAACAAGAATTAGATTAACCGAATAAAGTAGCATCACGATCATATAACCAAGGTCTGCTAAGAATAATGCCTACTAACCCCCATTGGAAGTATGTCACACCAAACTTTCTCTAGGTAGACTGGAATTGCACCTGAACTTGACATCTAAACTTGACCGATATCGAAGTAGAATCTATCCAGGAAACCTTATAAGGGTTGGGATGGGAAGCAGTGGGTAATCCTAAACTCTTAACAGTATTAGTTGAAATTGCATTGATACAATTCCCACTATTTATAATGATTTTGCACACTTTCTCCCTTATTTTGATAAAAGTTTGTAGGATGCTAGTCCTACGCCAGTCTTTCTGCTCTTTAGTCTTGGTCAAGATACATCTAACAACTCCTAAAAACTCAGACGAGTCTAAAATTTCTTCATCTCTATCATACTCATCAGCTAGATTCACTTCTATTTCATAAATATCTTCCTTCAAATTCTCAATTGATTCATCAACTTAGGGAGAAGTACTTACCTTTATCCTTCTGCTGGAGCCTTCTCATCTCATCTGTTTGCTCAGAATCTTCACTGACTTGGGCGTCGAAGGATCTTCCGCAAGAATCACCCCCTGTGATTCCTGCATGAGGACTGCCTTGTAGATCCATCCGGATGGAAGAGCGCTATCCGGATCCCGATGTGCACCGCCCCCAAGCCGAAGAACGGATTTTTACAGCAACAATACCTATAAATAATTATTTCATATAGGTTTTAATATTATAAATATTATATGGCGTATATGAAGCATAATATATACTATTTTTTTCTAAAAAAAAGTATTTACTAGAAGTTTTAAATGTTACAAAAAAAAGAAGTCTAAAATATATTTTGGCTATTTTCAAGCAATTTTAAGCGCCATTGAAACTTATTTGCTATTAACCAATACATTTTTTTGTATTTTTATTGATATTTTTATGTCATTTTTAAATGCAACTAAAATTGTTATTGAGATTTAAAATGCCTGCTAAAGTATTTCAAATTTAAATGAAATGGTTGCTATGGTACTTTATTGTCAATTATAATTCTATTAAAATATTCTAAATGTAACACTAGTAGAAAAAAACTTTTAGCGACCGCCAGTTCACTGGCGGTCGCTAAAAGTTAAAAACAGTCGCTAATAGTTTTTAGCGACCGTCACATGTTGGCCGCCAGAAACTCGTCGCTATAGTATTAGCGACCGCTTGAGCGACCGCTAGATGGGGGCATAATTTGACTATTAGCGACCGCCTGAAGGGCCTTTAGCGACCGCCTAGGCGATCGCTAATACTATATAATTTTTATTTTTTTATTTCTATTTTCTGTTCTGATGCGTCATGAGTGACATTCTTTTGAGCCATTTGCGACTGCCAAGGCGGTCGCTAATAATAGATTTTGTTATTTTTCTAATTCATTTTATTTTTGGTTATGAATTTTTTGTTTGGGTACCTAAACCTGTTTTACAAAATTATATAAACTAAATATTAAAATTAAATTATACACACACAATAAAAGTATAAGCTAATAAAAAAACCATTTATCTATATTAATAAATCTGCAATGTCTTTGATTTCCAATCCAAAAAAAAAAAAGATATAATACAATTTTCTAGAAAAAAAACATAAAGAAGACAGTAGTCCCAATGCAGCACCAATCAATCAACCTGAAACAAAAAATTAAATTTATTAGTCAATAAAACATAAATATAATTATGTAAAATAAATATTAAAAGTGATACAATTCAAAATTTTGAAAATAAAATCATTCTATACGATTCTATATGCCTCGAGTGTCCGATTCATGCTCCGTTTATTCCTACAGGTCACTAATGGCGTAGAGATCGTGCTCCTCAAGTTTGATAAGCATCAGACCTCGTATGCTCCGTTTGGGCCATTAGAGGCCAAGTTCGGTTTTCTAAGTTTTAAGTTTCAATTTAAATGTATATTATCCTATTCTGAGCCCCTCGACTGTCCGATTCACACGCAGTTTGTTCCTACAAGTCACTAATGGCGTAGAGATCGTGCTCCTCAAGTTTGATGAGCATTGGACCTCGTATGCTACATTTGGGACGTTAGAGGCCAAGTTCGGTTTTCTAAGTTTTAAGTTTCAACTTAAACGTACATTGTCCTATTCCGGACCCTCAAGTGTTCGATTCATGCGCTGTTTATTCCTACAAGTCACTAATGGCATAGAGATCGTGCTCCTCAAGTTTGACGAGCATCGACCTCGTATGCTGCATTTGGGACGTTAGAGGCCAAGTTTGATTTTCTAAGTTTTAAGTTTCAACTTAAACGTACATTGTCCTATTCCGGGCCTCTCGAGTTTTTGATTCATACGCTGTTTGTTCCTACAAGTCACTAATGGCATAGAGATCATGCTCCTCAAGTTTGACGAGCATTGAGCCTCGTATGCTGCGTTTGGGACGTTAGAGGCCAAGTTCGGCTTTCTAAGTTTTAAGTTTCAACTTAAACATACATTGTCCTATTCCAAGCCCCTCGATTGTCTGATTCACATGCCGTTTTTCCTACAAGTCACTAATGGCGTAGAGATCATGCTCCTCAAGTTTGACAAGTATCGGACCTCGTATGCTATGTTTGGGATGTTAGAGGCCAAGTTCAGTTTTCTAAGTTTTAAGTTTCAACTTAAACGTACATTGTCCTATTCCAGGCCCCTCGAGTGTCCGATTCATGCGCCGTTTGTTCCTACAAGTCACTAATTGCGTATAGATCGTGCTCCTTAAGTTTGACGAGCATTGGACCTCGTATGCTATATTTGGGATGTTAGAGGCCAAGTTCGGTTTTCTAAGTTTTAAGTTTCAACTTAAACGTACATTGTCCTATTTCGGGCCCCTCGAGTGTCCGATTCATGCTCCGTTTGTTCCTACAAGTCACTAATGGCGTAGAGATTGTGCTCCTCAAGTTTGATGAGCATTGGACCTCATATACTGCATTTGGGACGTTAGAGGCCAAGTTCGGTTTTCTAAGTTTTAAGTTTCAACTTAAACGTACATTGTCCTATTCCGGGTCCCTCGAGTGTCCGATTCACGCGCCGTTTGTTCCTACAGGTCACTAAGTGTCTCTATTTTAATGTGCATAAAGAATAACAAGGAATTTATAGATACAACTAAAAATGAAGTATGATACATTCTTCCACATATACTTAGATTATTTAGAAATTAATAAACTTAAAACATATTCATAAACTCATATCCGATTTTGTTCATTTGAGCCTACTGGATCAGGCATGCCCTCACCAACTGACTCATGTCTCGCCTGGTGACCACTGCCAGCGTCTGGGGCCTACAATATTACAGTATATGATTAACAACAAAAATAAATAATATATATTTTAAAAGTAATTAAATTAAATTTAAATACAGATGTCTTCAATTATGAACCTGAGTATGAATCGGTGGATCTGAATCATCAGCTATAGGGACACCACTCTGAGCTAGTCGATGATGTAGCTCCGCCTTAAATGCCTGCACCTGCTCCTGTACCTGAGCCTGCACCTCGGCCTGCATCGCAACCTGCATCCTTACCCGAAGATCCTCGACACGCGCGTCCATCTGCTGGTGAAGAGACTGGATCAGCTCAGCCACCTCCTCGTCAGTTCGCATGCGTGAGCCCTGGGATGAACTACATCCGGATGACTCCGCTCGCATGATAGTCGAACGTGGTATGCCCGTGCCGTATGTAAGTGTGTATCCGTGCCCATCCTGGCCTATGATGGTGTGGAATATCTCATCCCGCCTAGCAACTACCTGTCGCTCCTCCTCTGGCAGCTCGGCCAATCGAGCCTCAAACTGGGCCTTTGTGCAAGAAAGCAACCAAATTAGAATAGTAAATCAATAAATCTCATAATAGGTTAAAAAAAGTATTGCGTAAAGGTAAATACTTACTACAAGAGCTGCAACCTCAGGATGGTCGAGCCTGCGACTCGCCATCCACACAGACATCCGGTCGGTGGGTGCACCCCGCTCACGTAACTGTCGAAGGATAAATCATGTCATCTACATATATGAATACAAACTACGTCAACAATCAAAACACGTATGGTCTAACGTGACAGTTTACCTCGTGCCGGATCTGCGTAACGTGTCGAGTCCCAAGCTTGTGAGTAGGGCCCTGCATCGAGCGATTTTGAGAATTTCGCTCTGCCTCTTCCTGCATTCATTTTGGGTCGTGTTTATAAGTTTACACCGAATGTTTCATATGAATTTAACAAAAAATAGGTTGAACTACTCACCCTTGCCTTCTCACTCGACCAGTACCGGACCAACTCAGGCCACTGTGCGGGGAGAATGCCCCTTGGGACTCGCTGAAGAAGGTCTGGGTCGTCCACATTCTTCTCCCAATGCTCTTTCTTTACCTTGTTCTTGTGGTCTTTCCATAACTTTCGACACTTTGCCAAGCAAACTGGACGAAAATCATCAGGACATGACCTCAAATTGTCCTGCGTAGGACAAGAAATTTTAGTAGTCAAGGTGTACTAAATTGACACATCGTATAATAACGTTGAAGCTAAGATAGAACTCAGCGGCTTACCTTAACCTCCCCCCAGAGTCGATCTATCGTATCCTGAGGAAAAGCAGTCCAATCAAGCATAGTCAGGGGAAATCTATGTGGGTCTCGAACCATATGCCCCAACTGGCTGATAAACGGGCGAGCCCCTTCTCCAACTGGATGAAATGTGTCGTCAAATTGCACATCATAACGGGTACCAGCATTCCATGAAGGAATCCCTCTAGCTGGGCCCCTACCCTACTGGAAGATGAACTCGTCGTAGTAGAAGCTATAAACAATAAACTTATTAGTTAAATAAAACTAAATTATTTTATATAATTGTTAAACATAAAAATGAAATTATACCAGTATGTGTGGAGGTCGATGCACCAACTGTAGATGGAGAAGGCCCTACTGGCATGGACTGGGAGATCTAAATCGTGCCGGTGCAGGTGTCTGTCTGTGGATCATGGTCCGTAGGCATCCGTCGACTAGGGTCCCTCGTCGGCGAACGAGCCTGGCTATGATGTAAAAACTCGTCCATCGTGTGTGGACGCTCTCTCCTCTTACGTCCGGACATATCTTTTAACGTATCATAAGATAAATAAATTGCAAGTAATAACTAAAACCATTCGTAAACAAAAAGTCAAACATATTCTTAAGCAAAATTGAGAAGGAAAAAAGGAGAACAGTTCACTGGTCATGCAAGTCGATAGTATCTCCTTCAACGGTCTCTCTAACCCAGTTGACATCCTCATCACGTTGAAATATTACATTTTGGTCAAGAACTTGCTGAGCAAATGCATCAATATCTGGCTCATTATCTTCAATTTGATACACCCCCCTCCTTGACATTTTAACTGCAACTTGCCAGTTAGGATCCATGGGATCCATAACATAGTAAACTTGCTCAGCTTGCCTGGCCAATATGTAGGGTTCATTACTTACTCGCTCATCTCGATATAACAAATTGTTGAAATTTACCAACGTAAATTGATACTTGTCAACTTTAGTCCCACGGATTGGATCGACCCAGTCACACTTGAATAACAAAAATTTTAATCCGTGACTGTATATAACTTCAATGATATCTTTCAACTGGCCATAATAATAACCTGCATCGACAGAAGGACACCCTAGACCACTATTTTGTGTTGCTCGTTTCTCATCTACTTCTTTGACGCGAAATCGAAACCCATTGACATCACAAGTTGTGTAACGTCGTGCCGTTATAAACGGACCATCAGCCAGTTGGTTCATTTCATCAGTCAAAGTACCTTCACTCGCTCGTCGTAAATTGTACACCTACAGAATTAAAGTAATCATTGAATAAAGCTATGTAAAACTAATATGATAAGAACAAATTGAAGCACATACAACCATATGTACACATACAACCATATCTATACATACATAATTCTTGAACCAATCGTGAAATGATTGAAAATGGGACTGCCGAATTTGATTATCTGTCGCACGAGGCATGTCCCGTTTGAGCTCATCAATGTGTGTCCTATAATGCAAACAACATGTGTTAATGACAAGCTTGATTGAGTTAGACATAACACGAACAAGTTAAATATATGAATGAGCATTCACTTACTGAATCAACGCCACAACTGATGGAGTGTTAAACAACACGTATCGATGAGCTTGAATCCAGTCGATGTTATCTAGATCAAATGTGTTCCCTCCCCAATAGGACCATCATTAATCCGCAAGGGCCTATCAAGTTTGGTTTCAACATCATTAAGATATGCAGCACAAAAATTAGTACACTCTTCCATTAAATAACCCTTGGCTATTGATGCCTCTGGACGAGCTCTGTTACGCACATACCTTTTTAACGTATTCAGGTACCTCTCAATAGGATACATCCACCGAAATTGGACAGGGCCACCAAGCAATGCTTCACCTGTTAAATGTATGGTCAAGTGAACCATTACATCGAAGAATGAAGGTGGAAAGAGTTTCTCCAGATGACACAGTGTTAGCGCAATCCTATCCTGGAGACTTTTCAAATCATTTGTGCGATGGACTCTTGAACACAGTTGTCTGAAGAAGTTACTCACCTCAATCAAGGGCTCAACAACATTCTTAGGTAAACAATTTCGGATTGCAATAGGAATTAATTGTTGAATGAGAATGTGATTGTCATGACTCTTCAAACCTTGTAAAGTCCTTTCTTTCATATTCACACGCTTAGAAATATTAGAACAATAGCCGTCAGGCACCTTGACCCCTTTCAAAATGGAAAGAAATGCCTCCTTCTCATCTTTACTCATCGTGTACTGTGCAGGAGGCATGTATGCCTTGTTAGACTCTGTCAACTGTAAGTGTAGTGGTTTCCGCAAGCCCATTTCCTGCAAATCACGACGTGTATTGGCACTATCTTTGGACTTTCCCTTAACACCGAGAAGGGTCCATAATATATTATCACACACATTTTTCTCAATGTGCATAACATCCAAGTTGTGCCTCAGTAAATTGTCTTTCCAGTATGGTAACTCGTAAAAAATACTTTTCTTCTTCCAGTTATGACTGCGCCTTCTGTTCGCACCAGGAATAGCAGGCAATGGAGGGGCTAACAGATCTTGGAAATCATATACTGTGCGTATTTGCTCTTGTTCAAGTTGTGATAACAAATCAACCCCAGTCATTATTTGTGGTGTTGGACCATATTCTCGAGTGCCATCGAATGACACTTTATCCCTTCTGAACCTATGCAATGGAGGTAAAAAACGTCTGTGACCTGTGTAAGCCCACTTTTTGCCATGTTTTAGCCAGGTTGACTTTTTACTCTGATTGCAACAAGGACAGGCAAATTCCCCCTTCGTGCTCCAACCTGACAAATTCGCATATGCCGGGAAGTCATTGATTGTCCATAATAATGCAGCGCGAAGTTTGAACATTTCATTTCCTTCAGAATCAAAAGTCATCACACCTTCGGCCCATAATTCATTCAACTCGTCAATTAAAGGCTGCATATACACGTCAATTTTATCCCCAGGGCCCCTTGGTCCGTCAATAAGAGTGGATAGGATCAGAAAAGGTTGCTTCATACATAACCAAGGAGGAAGATTGTACGGAACCAACACCACTGGCCATGTACTATGAGTTGCCCCGGTCATGGACCTGAAGGGGCTAAAACCATCTGCAGCCAACCCAAGCCGCACACTACGACTATCCAAGGCAAAGTCGGGGTGTTTCTTGTCGAAATCCTTCCATGCCGGGGAGTCCACTGGGTGGGTTAACTTTTCATCCTCCCTACCATGCTCTGCATGCCATCGCATCAATTTAGAAATTTTAGATGACATAAAAAGCCTCTTTAGCCTTGGCTTGAGTGGAAAATATCGCACTTGCTTTACAGCGACAAGCTTCCCACGATTCGAAACACTTCGCGAATTACTCTGACGATTCTGACCAACCCCATCGTCCTTCCACCTTGAAGTTTTACACACAATACACGTATCGAGGTCGGCATTCTCATTTCTAAACAACATACAATTGTTTGGGCATGCATCGAAAGTCTCATATGTGAAGCCTAAGTTTTCAGTTAACTTGCGAGCATGGTAGTAGGACTCAACTAGCTTTGCACCGAATGGGAGCACTTTGTGCAATAGCTGGAGCAGCATGTCGAAGGACGTGTCCGTCCACTGATTCAAAGCCTTCAAGTGTAACAACTCGACAATAAAAGATAATTTACTAAAATTCGTACATCCAGGATACAATTCGGTCTGCGCATCATCCAGAATTTCAAAATACCTTAATGTTTCTTTATCTGCACCCGAGCGAGGATTACTCCCACCCACCCTATCAGTCTCACAGCAACTGTCTTCGGGTGCTAACCCGCATGCAATATCATTTAGCATCACGATCATCGGATCAACTGTCGTAACATCGACCTCCATCTCAACTCTTTCCTCTCTGCAATAAGGAACATAATCTTCCCCATGTCTAATCCAATTCTTGTAATTCTTCAAAAACCCATTTAGAATCAAATGCTCTCGTACAATATCTCGTGTGTAGTAATAACGGTTCGCACATTTTCTACAGGGACAACTGATGTGCTCACTATCAAACCCATTGGTGAAGGCAATGAACTGCTTAATCCCCTCTATATATTCCCTAGACGTCCTATTTGGCAAATCAATCCAACTCTTATCCATGTCGCTAAGTATTTCTGTGAAAGTATGAATAACCTAAGAGATGGGGCTAGGCTTGCTAGGCAATGCACATACAAATAACTTGCTAGGCAATGCACGGACAAATAAATTAAAAAAATGAAGATTACTTTAAAAGAAAAAAGAGTAAAACTTTCACCGGTTAGAGTCTGCCTCACTAACTTCACTTGACCTCCTGTGTTCTGAAAAAAGAGGGATTAAATTCAATTTACAACCAAAAGTATCTAACCTGAAAAGCTAGTTCAAAGTTTAACCCCATCAGGGAGGCTTTTGAATCTTTACCTGACACAAGGACAAAACAAATAAATAAGTAAAAACCATAGATTGTAGAAATAACAAAAAAATAAGGATTTTTTTTCTTATATAATATAAATAAGTAATTGTAATCTTATAGAAGATAAATACTTGGTGTCAGAGATCATACAACTTCTATTACAATATTATCTGATGTCTTCATTTCCTAACTAATAAAAGGTACTAAGAAACTAATTGTCATAGTTGTAAGCTAAGGTCCCAAGTCATTTTTAGATGGGCCCAATGCATGTCAGCCCCTAACATTAGGACTTTAGAAGTTGAGGAAAGAAAAGGTGAAGAATTCGAATATTTACTGAAATATCACAAATATTCGATGCAGAAATATTTAGATTTGTGAAAAGTATAATGCAGAAATATCACAAATATTTCATCAATGAGTCTTCAGCATAGCATTGCAAGCACTTCATAAGGAAAAGTATTAAGCTATTTATCCCTATCTTTTGACCGATCTGCTTTTTAGATTTGTGAAGGGAGTGTTTGGCATACCAAGGATCTGTAAGAGGACAAACAAGAAATATTAGAGAACCTGGAGATCCTCAAGAAATAGTCCAACCGAACTCAGAGTGATCCAGTTTTGGGCTTTGAATTTTAACTTCCTTTGAGAGAGATAACGGGGAAGAATAAGAATTGACAAACAGAACAAGACAAGCACAAAAAGAAAGCTCCCAGGTGGTACATGTGTACAAGAACGGTTGACGAGGTCTGAGGTTAAGCAAACCTTCATGAAGGCAGAGAGGCTGTGACTAAATACAACCAACAACTAGAGTACTGTACTGATCGATCTTAAGCAAAGCATGAATATGATAACCACCTTCTATATGATAGCCAAGGCCCATCTCATTACCACAACGCACAAGACTCCCTAAAGCCAAAGCGAACTATATGATGCATCATAAACCCCTCATATGACAATCATGTGTCCCCTGTCATGAGCCAACCTCTCTCCTATTGGAAAATGGAGGCCATGAATTCCACACGGTTACCACATGAAGATAAAAGTCTCAGAAGGCATCCACATCATATTTACATCAATCATTGAAAAGGAAAGGCCCCTGAATCCAGCTTCTACCAAGTTCACACCTTTGATTAACCTCTTCTTGTCTTGCATGGATTGATGCTTACTTGAACCATCTAAAGATAGGAAATTAATTCATAGTTCACATATCAGTTCTTTAGAAATGTGATGAACATGATGGATATGGTAGAATAAATGTTCCAGACAGCAGGTTCAGATTCAATAAAAAATGGGTCAATGCTGATCATTTGTTCAACATGCACATGAAACCATTGAGAAACAAGCTATCTACAACATATTGTAAAATGAAAAGAACAAAAGTGTGCCTAACTGGTAGATGGTAAGGATGGAAAAGTTAACAACAACAAATAGAAACCATATACCCCAGTCAATTTGTCGGAACCAAGTTTTGTTCAAGCGATGAATTTAGAAGGTCCAGAGGAGAAGTGCAAATAGGACAATTTTGAAGTTGAAATTATTCCACATAATTATATCAAACTATTTTTTCCCCTAAAGAAAGTTGGACGATGCTCGAATTCTAGAATGGACATATTTTATTTTTCCTGCCAGGGTTGTCTAGTCAATTGTATACTACTATTTTGGTTTTTTCTATGGGGGTAGTAATTCATAGTCTAAGATACCTTAGAGTGTAAACACTTTTGAATTGCTGGAAATAAGCGATTTCGTTTACTGAAACATTGAATATTTCTAATTTCTAGAACCAAACCTTCCAAGCAAATGATCAGTCAACAGAGGATAACAAATAATCAGTGCAGATAATTAAAATTGTATGTTGTACAAGAAGTTCTGGTAAACGTAAGAAGGGGAAGGGGACGAATCAGCACGAGGAACGGTCGGAGAAATTGGAAGGACAAAAATAAAACAAAAATTATAAGAGAGAAGGCTCTTATGGGATCCGCGAGGTTTTTGTGGCCCAAGTCGGCTATGCCCAGCTTTGCACCGCGGAAAGGAGACGAGAAGACTGGAGAGCTCGTGATGGGTGGCCGATGCGGCGCTTGGGGGCTCGTGATGGGTGGGGATGAAGATCTCGCCGGCGGAGCCAGGGCCAATCGGCGTACTTGGTGGGGTCTTCGACAAGGTAGCCCAGGCTCCGTAGCTTCTCAGAGATCGTCTTGATGGCGGATTTGGCTAGGGTTTCTTTGACGAGCGCAGAAGCGGAGGTGGTCCGGAGATGAGATTTAGGGGATTTAGGGTTTCGGAAGGGGAGGAAACGCACCAGCGAAATAGGGAAAAGGGGAAAGCGGGCCTGATTTATAATGGGCATTTGCGACCGCCACGACGACCGCCTGAAGCGGTCGCTAAAGGTTTCTTCTGCGGTCGCACGATTTCTTCTGCGCCAATGTTCAGCCTCTAGTAGTATAATTAAGATTATCGTTATAGTATTATTTTTAACATTTATAAGTGCTCAGATTGTAGCCGTGGAATTTTTAAAATATCAGAAAAGCCTAAAAATTGCGACTAATTACCATACTTTTATTGGTACTTAATGAAAGTGCCAGCCAGATAACTTTAAATGGTATTTTTCTGATATTTCATAAAAATGTCGGCTTTGAAATATCTGATATCTTTTGAATGCCAGCTAAATTCAATTTGTTGCAGTGTCAACTTGTAAGAGGTTAGCGAATTAGAACTGGTGTAAGAGCCTTGAGAGAACTCCGGCTTGGATCAGGAGGACTGAACCGTGCCAACCACTTGCTGATAACATTGTTTGGAGGAGATCAAAGCCAGTTATATATGTCATGTAGATGGTAGCTAATTTGATCACGACAAGTTCTTCCATGTTTAATAAAGAGAGAGCTGAGCTGTAATGAGAATAGAAATTTTAGAGGCTATGCTATCCTCTCTTCCAAATCGAAGAGAACAGAAGACGGAAAAATGGGATGGGTTTTGCACTATTCTTTAAGTTCTTCCAAATCGAAGAGAACTGATGAGAGGTATGCTATTCCCAGCAGCCCTCTCCCGTTCCCTCCTCGGCCACCTCAAGCGGCCGGGCTCTTCCCCACATCGGCGCTCCAGCAGCCCTATCCCGTTCCCTCCTCGGCCGCCTTGAGTGGCCAGGCTCTTCCCCCCATCGGCGCTCCAGCGGCCCCCCATCGGCACCAGTCCGTTCGGCATCGTCAAGTACCCGGCGTGGCCGCGGCATGGCCGCGGCTTGGCGCGAGCGGCCGATCGCCCTCTCCCCAATCTTCCCCTCTCGCTCTCTAGGTGGCGATGGAGGTGGGGGCTTACCGGCGGCGTGACGAGGGCGGAGGGGCTGTGCCGTCCCCCTTAAATCAGCGAGGGGACTCTGTACGTGCGTGCACGGCGGTGTCGTGCTGCTTGTACTGTGCGATGTGCGCGCACGCGCACAGTATGGCCGTGCCGTGCTGCGCTGCACACGGTAGTGCGCACCGTGCGCATGCGCCCCGTCGTGCGCAGCATGCCAAATTTTTTTTTTTGGGGAGATTACATGTGCAGTACTATAATCCTATGTTATTTGATGAACTCGGGCTTGTCTTGGTGATCTCTGTCCCGGAAGATTGCCATCTATTTGCGTGTGAAAAGAGTTGTTTTCATTCCAGATGAAAGAAAATTAAATTTAAAATCCATTGCTTTGTTGAGCAGTTCCTCGAACTCAGTCACATTAGAAAAAAAATAGAATAGAACTTGTTCTCAGGCCTTATTTCGGCTGGCAGAAAATCCACAGTCCGAGATAATGCCTGAGAAAATTCAAAAAATTACTTTGAATTATAAAGAACCTGTCAAAAAAAAACATAATATTTTAACTTTCCTACACGCACAACAATTAAAACACCAGACCATTACTGTAATGTTCAGATAATCCAACGAGCAAGCAAAAATTAAAAATTTCGCCATAACCAACCATACTCTGATACCAATTTGATAGGGATGAAGTGAAATGATGCAATTTAGGAGGAAATAGTAATAACTAAATGAAAAATGAAGTGAAGCTAGGCTACATTTTTATGTAAAGAGCAGAAAATTTTTATGAAGGGATTTGCATGTTAAAACTAGACTTGGAGGAATACTTTAAAATAGTAAAAGAAAGGATCTTTGTGGCTAAGAAACCACACAGGCTAGGGCTTAGTTATTCTAATATTTCAGATCGAAATTATTGAAAGAGGGGTATCCGGCTATTAATATATCAGAGATTGAAAGGTTTACACTCAGGGATGAAGTTCTTAGATGACAAGGAGACTTCTCTAGTTAGAGGACTTTTTGTATCCGTTTCTTGTCACGGAAGACGTTCTTCTTTGGAGCCTGAAATTCCCGGGGATCTTAGCGGATTTGGGGTAGCTTGGTTGGCCTTCTTTATGGAGTCTTCTTGCACCTTGAAAGATGGGATGGGATGGAGAATGGCTAATGGATCTTGGCGTGGAGATGACTTTCTTAAAGTAGCTAAGGGCATCTCACCCACTTCCTCTCGGAGGACATTTGCCAACATAAATGAAAGAAAATAAACAGCAGCTAAGAGCCTCCCACCAACTCCCTTTCGGAGGACATTTGCCAACTCAAATTAAAAAATAAACTCAACTTTCATTCATCATAAATTTTCTTTACAAGAGAGCTTGGAGTGGTATTTATAAGCCTCCAAGGGACTTTTAAAAATTCAAATTACATGGAGCTTTTCATAGAAAATTGCAACCTAAGCTAGCTATAAGGGTGGAAGGTTGAAACAACTTATAACTAAGCTTAAAAAGAGGAGAGAAAAGTGGGCGGCTCCTTTGAATTTGAAATCTCCTT
>UESW01003958.1:160375-344819 GCA_900491605.1 Calamus simplicifolius | reverse complement strand
ATTCTCAAAACATTGTTGTGATCAGCTGATGAATGGTCTCAAAGGATACTTATTGCAGTATACCCGATCACATAAGCCTTGGATTGAGTTTGCCATGCCATTTTTAATGACTTGAGATCCTCAGTCAAAAATGCCACTTAAGAAGGTGTTGTTTGAGCTTTATCACCCAAGTATCAAGGTCTCTCCCCAATGTATAATTAATATGGGTGTAAATGAGCGCCTTTGTATTAGATGTGGAAACAGTCAACAGCTGCAACTATTCCAAGTCTTCCATGACTTGAACTGTCCCATGGCAATACCATCGTCAAGTTTGGAACCATTAGTCCAAGAAATCCATTGTGGTGGGGAAAAGAAGCAGCCATCAAATATCGTAAGGACTTTTGCCTTCGTTCTTCAATATGGTGGCTGAAACTTGTTTGGAAGCTTCTGCTCTCATTTTCCAAGAAAGAATTCAATTAGAGGTCAATTTAGTGGTTGGTCACGGACGGCAATGGAACATATTTTTTTGCCTTGCTTCAAATCACTATAAATAATCCCATCTGCTTTATCTCACAGCAAGTTGCTTCATGGATCCAAAAGGAACCCATTTCTTCTTTTGTTCTTATTTTTCTGTGCACTCAAGGAAGCAAATTAATGGAGATTCTATCCCAGGCTGCATACCGATTGAAAGGAGTGCGCTTCTTGAGTTCAAAGAAGGCCTCAAAGTTCCCACCAACAGACTCATCTTGGGTGGGTGAGGAGTGCTGTACTTGGGAAGGCGTGACATGTGACAACCGGACTGGCCATGTTGTCAAGCTTGATCTCCACAACCCACACTTATATCAAGCACTCAGGATCATTTGAATGACAATTGGTCCCTCGGAGGTGAGTTAAGAGCTTCGTTGCTTGATCTGAACATCTAAATTACCTTGACCTGAGCAGGAACAATTTTGGAGGAATTCGTATCCCAGAGTTCTTGGGCTCGTTCCATCAGCTCAAATATCTGAACCTCTCTACAGCTGGTTTGGCTGGACTAATCCCACACCAGCTTGGAATCTATCGAGCCTACAATATCTTGACTTCTCCAATGACCTTGATGGCAAGTTAAGTACAGTTTCATTCAATGAAATCAGCATTGATAATGCCCGCTGGATTTCTCATCTTTCTTCTCTACGATATCTCAACATGGATTCTGTAATGTCAAAGATGGCTGGCTGCAAGCACTAAACATGCTCCCTTCTATTGTTGAGATAAAGTTATCCTTTTGTGGCATCCGCACCATTCCACTCTCTCTTTCACATGTGAACTTTACTTCACTTTATCTTGACCTTTCTTATAATTCCATTGATTCGGAAATGCCTGATTGGCTGTTCAACATAAGTAGCCTTGAGTGCCTATATCTCGGCGGAGGTTTTACCCGGTTTTTCATTCCACCAGCAATTAGAAATTTAGCTTCACTCAAGGAACTTGATCTATCCTCTATTCCATCTCTAGAAGGCAAAATCCCTTCTGAACTTGGGGGTCTATGTAAACTGCAGCATCTAGACTTGTCATTCACTAATATTAGCAAGAATTGCAAGAATTTGATGAAGTTTTAATGGATGCATCAAGCACAGCTTAGAGACTCAAAAATGTTGGACAGCCAGGTTAGTGGTTATCTACCAGATTGGTTGTGGGACTTAAGGAAGCTCAAATATCTCGATTTGTCTGACAACTCAATTTCTGGTCCTATTCCCGCATCACTTGGAAGGCTGTCATCACTGCAACAATTACATCTTTCCCTTAATAATCTGAATGGTACTCCTCCAGGAAGCCTTGGAAGATTGGCAGATAGTTGTGTTGGACCTTGGCTCCAATTTTTTTGGATGGTGTCATCGGAGGAACACTTTGCTAATCTCACCAAACTGAAGGATCTAGATTTGTCAGATAATCAATTAATTTCTGAAGATAGGGCCTGATTGGATCCCCCCTTTCAGCTTCAATATTAGTTTACTGCAAGCTGGGACCTCGATTCCCAGCATGGCTCCGGATGCAAGAAAATATTCCTATCTTGACATGTCTAGCACAGGAATTTCAGACACCATGCCAGATGGTTTTGGAGTCATTTTCCCGGATCGAATCCTTGGATATCTCCAGCAATGGAATCAGTGGCAGTCTACCAGATCTAACAGACTTCATCAACCTTGATTATTTTGATGTGAGTTAACTACTTTGAGGGTCCTTTGCCAAATTTTCCTTCTTCTGTGACTAGATTATTTCTATCAAACAATTCATTTTCAGGAGCAATCCATCTTGGCAATGGCAAAAGCATGCCTAATTTTCTACAAGTTCTCTCCCTTTCCAGAAATAAATTAAGTGGTGAAATTCCCTCGTCTCTTTGTCGAGACTTCATTGTTCTTGATCTTTCAGAAAACCTCTTGACGGGTGAGATCCCTAATTGCTGGAAACGCTCTTCTATATGAAGGTCATGGATTTTTCAAGCAACAACTATCTGGAAGCATTCCTCCTCTATATGTTCACAAGGGAATCTTCGGTCATTGCATTTGAGTAACAATAATCTATCAGGAGAATTTCCTTTATCCTTGAAGGGTTGTGGGAGTTGGTTACTTGATCTTGGACAGAATGGATTCACAGGAACATTACCTACTTGGATCGGAGAAAGTTTGCTCTCTTTGAAGTCTTTCGCTTGCGATCAAACAAGCTTGTTGGAAATATTCCTTCTAATTTATCAAGACTAAGTGCTCTTCAAATCCTAGATCTTGCTTGTAACAATTTATCAGGAAGCATCCCTTTGAGCTTTGGAAACTTTACTGCCATGAAAGTGTCTCTGGAGCATGATAGAGGCATGTTATCTGGATTTGCTTTTGGTATGAAGAAAACATGCAAGTGACCATAAAAGCAACATACTCCAAGTATGACAATTGCTTCATATGTGATCATTATGGACCTTTCAAATAATAACTTGTCTGGAAGGATACCAGAAAAACTGACCAGCCTTCTTGGACTGGTGAGCTTAAACTTATCTGGAAATCATTTGATAGGAGAGATACCGAAAAAGATCAGTGCATTGCAGTGGTTGGAGTCACTTGACTTGGCAAGAAACAATCTTTCTGGTGGAATTCCTTCAAGTATGATTGCCCTAACTTTCTTGAGTTATTTGAACTTGTCATGTAACAACTTGTCAGGAAAAATCCCATGGGGTAATCAATTTGATACCTTCACTGACCCATCTATTTATGCTGATAATCCTGGTCTTTATGGGTTCCCATTAACTCAAAAGTCCAAAGATGAAGAGACAAAGATGGACAAAATGACAATGCCATGGATGAAGAAGGATCTGAAATGAAGTGGGTTTATTTGGGTATGGGGCCAGGATTTGTGGTCGGTTTTGGTCAGTTTTTGGTCCATTATTGTTCATCAAGAGATGGAGAGAAGCCTATTTTCGATTTATAGATAAGGTGTATGATATCGTTTACGTAGCCCTGGTACTGGCTTTCATCAAGTTTAAAGAACATCATATTGGAGCTCGGGGATGATCATTTGTAACCTTGACCTATGTTTGCATAATTTTTTTTTTTTTTTCAAGGAAAGTGTTTGTGTAGTTTTTCATAATGTATTATATGTACTCAAACTCTTAGCTACTCACATGCCCCCTTGTACCTGCACTACACTAATTTAATAGTTTGTTTAAAATTAATGGACCTAGCTTGTCAAGACATGACTACTAATTAATCAGAGATTTGGGTCTATGAAATCTAACACAAGAAATAGTGTAAGGAAAAAAAAGGACTTCCCCACCCATCAATCTGGTATGAGTATTCAATGCACTAAAATCAAAATCTTCATTCTTTTTAGTTCAATTCTTTCTTTGGTGAAGGATGCTCGTAATGGACCAGACAAGATTTATACAGGGAATGCAGGTACATCAGAGCCATATCTTTAATTTGTGATTCATTGCATTTAGAATATGAGTGTGTTGATTTCTCTTGTCATACTTCTCTCTACCAATTTGTTTGAGAATATCATTATATTTGAATTCCACCTATCCTATTTTTGTTCTGGCAAATGAGCTTAACAATGATGTTAAGAAGGATATCAACAAGGGGTTACTTGTTGACGAAGTTGAAGCTCATGCATGGAAGGAGTTGAGGCTCCATCCTCTTATAAAGTATGTAAAGTTTCTGCAAATCTCTTGTTAAAAAGTATTATTTTGTTTGAGCATTCAAGTGCAAGGCATTGGATTATGCTGTAGATCATCTTTACTGCTTTCTTTGCTAATAGATAAGATTATCTTGAATCTCATCGTTTTAATTTTTAGTTCCATTATCTGGCTGCATTGTTATTTCTCCTACGTGCAATGGCTTAGTCGTTCAATTAATTAGCGATGCTATTTTTCGTCACAATTAATTTAAAAAAATTAATAATTATGTTATTTTATTTTTTAAAAAAATTAATTAGTTAGCGATGCAATTGCGACAGGATTTTACGTCGCAAATATTTTTTAAAAATTTATTTTTAATGTAGCAACGCAATACTATGCTCGCAATTATTTTTAAAAGATTAAAAATTAATTTATTTTATTTTTTAAAAATAAATTTATTAATTAGCGATGCTATTTTTCATCGTAATTAATTAAAAAAATTAAAAAAATATCATTTTATTTTTTAAAAAATAATAAATTTATTAATTAGCGACTCAATTGCGACGAGATTGTCCGTCGCAACTATTTTTTAAAATATTATTTTCAATTAGCAACGCATTTAGTAAGAGTCGCAATATTGTGACGCATTTTTCTGCGTCGCAATATATTGCGACGTATTATGTGCGTCGCAGAGAGTCGCTGTTAAGCAACGCAACTGCGATAAATTAGATTGCGATATCATTTTAGCGATGCCTTAAATGCGTCGCTAAACAGCATATAGCGATGCATTAGTGACGCATTTGGGCGTCGCTATATTTATTTTTCTTGTAGTGTCAGTGGTCCTATGCTAGCATCATAATGGAAGGGAAGAAGTGCGTGCACTCAGCCATTTTTCTGTTGTCCAAAAACTTGATGGGGGGTATATTTCCAATGGGTTTCACACAAGAAGTTTCTGAGATTTCAAAAGTTGGAGCAAATGTTTTTGTGCTAGAGAGTAGGTTCACCGCTTTTGTTATCTTTTATACCCATTCTTTTGTTGCTTTTCTTGAGTGTCATTTATACTGCTGGTTTGCATTTGCTCAGGTTGGTATTTTTGCATGATCTGCTACGGTGAAAGAGACTTGTTAAATTATTTGATGATTGAATTGCACAAATTGGATAGTGATGTCTAGTTGGGCATAATATTTCAGGCATCGACCTTGATGTTCTTCTCCACCAAGCTCAGGTTTGGCTATTGTATGAAGCTTATTATCTTAACTAGTACTCTTCAATTCAAAAGTTACATGTCTGAAGCCCCTATTCCCATTATCAAATTGATTCGAGTAAATTTATGTCCAAGATGGTAGGCAACGACTTAAAGGGACATTACTGGACCAACATTTTTGAGCTGTAATTGTTTCATATTATCACATTTTTGAGAGAAGACTTGGGCATGGCCCAACTCACTTTCAGATCTTTGGAAGCTTTAGTTCTTCAATTTTAATTATTTTTACTGCTTGCTTTCTCTGAAACCTCCTTTTTCTCATGTGTACTCTATTTATATAACTAGCCTTTCTCTTTATAAATTATTTATATAACAAGAAGATGCATATTTCTCTCAATGCAGGCTTGCAAGGTGCCTGGTAGCATGTGGTCAAGATTGGTCGCCTTAAGTACTCTGTGATGACAAAGCTCGCTAAGGAAATGCTCTTATGGATCTGGAGCTAGTCCAGGAATCATGTCTTGCATTGCAGGTCGCCTCTTATGTGATGCCTCTGTGTCCTTTTGAAGGAGGTATATTAGATTTTAAATTTCTATCATGGAAGGCTCGAGTTTGCCTGTTTCCCCTCTATAATATATGTGGCCCTCTTTATGTAAGTTATTCTTTGACCCAACTTGCAAAAACACAACTCAACAAATATAGGGAGGAAATTTCTCCACATGAAATTCCTGCCATGTTCCAAACATCAGGATCACTTCTTGAACTTATAGGTTTTAAACAGAACAAAATTTTTTTAGGTAAAACATAGATTTTGGAATCTGCCTACTCTACTTGGACTCAGCAAGTTGCATCTATATGCTAAATGGTGATTTCTTATTTGGAAGTAGGTTGAGCATGCTGAGACCGATGTCTGGCTATCTTTGGAACTTATGTTTCATTTGAGCATTCTTCTCCTTACTCGGCAGTTAACTAATATCAGTGGCAATCTTTAGGGCAAAACTATTCAGGTATCTTATCATGTAGCATTGATCAGGACAACTCATCTAGAGCTTAGCCAAAATACTGTTTATCACATGCCACATCTTCATGGTGCAAGTGCACAGAGAGTGGAGCACCTTCTGTTGCATTCTTTTCATGCAAAGAGGTACAAAGTTTCAGATAAGATTTCTGCATGCGATGAAGAATTAAACACCACAAAGTAGAAACTAAATGCTGGTGTAGATTGTGAGGATGTTGATGACTTAAATGCGAACAATTCTTCTCTAGATAATGATTCCCGAGACATTGATCAAGGAAAAGGCAAGAAAGGTCCTGCCTACTCTGGTGGCTTGGTTTTAGAACCTAAAAAGGGCTTATATAATGAGTATATATATTACTCCTCCACTTTAATAGTCTTTATCCTTCGATTATTTAGGTATTTTATCTTTTTAAATATAAAATTTCTTTGAACATTCTTACACAGTTACCTGCTAATCTAGAAAGGTGTTTCTGCTCTTGAGAACTTATCTGAGTAATTTGTAGTTCATGATTTATTTTGCGGATTTTGGGAATTTGTAATATGTTCACAACGTAAACTGCAAACTGATAAATAATTTGCCGATAATTTAATGAGTCAAGCTGTCAAGAAGACTTCAAGAATTTTTAAGAAACTTATGAATCTTGTTACATTGATGATAATTTAGGGATGTTTGCATTTTTTTTGAGCTTGTTGCAGAGTTCATATTTAATTAATGTTTTAAAATGATTTGCTGCTATGCTTCTGGGTGTGCATGAACATTCTATTCATGATATACATATGACGTTCAGATTATTGAAACACTTTCAATACTAACCTGAAAACTCTATGTTTTTGTCTCAAATTGGGATATACCTGCTCCAAATTTCTGTTAGTTCAGATTTAAACCCTTGCCTATTATTGATCAGAATTCCTTTACTTATCACTTATGTTGTAAAGATAGTAGAAGCTCTACTTGTAGAAGATGGAGAGGCAATTCTCATATTTCTTGCAACTATCACCAGCTGATTGAGATGAACTGCACCTATTAACAAAAACTTATCATAATATATTTCATAAATTATAGGAAAATATAACAAAATATAAAATTATGTAAGACATCTTAAGGTAATTAAGTTCTAATGCATATGATAATTATCTTTATAATTGATTATCCCAGCTATCCTTTAACTTTTTTCTTATTAGTATATATATATATATATAAGGAAGAAAATAGAGTTATGATAAAGAGTGCCAAAATGCCTCATATTGATATGGCACTAAGAACTCTTGTAGGCAAGGATCCAAGTAAAACTATGAGAAAGAATGCACCTGGGTCCCAATTTTATGAGATATATATTAAGACAGTGAAAGTGGATAAGGTTTGATGAACAATATAGAAAAATTTAAGATACTATTGGAGCTTACATTGCATGACCTTTGACATTGGTAATACATTTATTTCCACAATACTTTATATTTTTTCTTATTTTTGCCTACAAGTTTATCTAATCATATTTAAATATTTATTTTCTATTTATGTTGCAAGTGGCACCTGTCTAGGCACCGATCGAAATGAACTTCAAGCTTGATCATTTTTCTATATTTTGTTATGAACTTTAAAGTACATGTGGTTTCTCTTTGATGTGATGTAGGTTAGAATTTTTGGATAAAAAACATATTTGTAAATTACTTTGGATTTGTTGGATTCTATTGGCATCTTTAAACACATTCATTAAGATAATTATTATTTAATATAGTTGGTTTTAGAGTTTTATTATGCAACTATTCTTATGATGTGCTATCATGTAGTTTTTTCCTTTGCTAGATTATTACCTTCTGCTGCTACTCTACTGCTTATATTTGTTCTATAGATTCCACTTGTTCAAGGCCTTGTAGATGATGCCTTCTTGGTTCCTGCTGCTACTCAATACGTAGTATTTTATGGCATTGCTAGTATTGTGGCCTTTGCATGCAATATTTAGGATGAAGGAATTGCTTGCAATGCCTTTGTACAGATACCTATATGTATATATATACAAACTTATATGTATATATGTATGTATGTCTTTTAGGTAATATGCATGTAATTATGTATGCATTTACATGCCAATACATCCACACATACATATGGTTAAATTGATACAATAAAATGTTCAAGATCCTGTGTGTATCAGTTGTACCATTACTATAACAGTGAGGTGCAACAACCACCCATATTGTCCCTTGATACACATTTTGTTTTCTATGCCAGCATCAATAGTGTAACAATTGTTGGTATCGTATATTTTATATCATATCATGTTGTGCCAATTAGGTATTCGCATGGATGTTGACTAACTGGGTTACAAAGTTATGTTGAGAAAAAGATAGAGAAAACCCAAGAGGTAGGGGCTAGCATGGCCCTGAGAACTAGTCTCCAAGGACAGCTAGGTCAAATGGACTTTGGATTTCAGTAAAAAGATAGTCATGCACAATATCTTTCCTATTTCTAGATCACAAATATGAAACAGGTCCTCCAAGGTTGTTTCATAACCCTCATAAATGAGGACTAAATAGTGTTGGTGAGTAGAATTTAAAATGGTGTAGCTCCATAGCATTTTCTTGTGGAAGAATATAAAACTTTGAATTAATAAGGCATTGGGCACATAATGCACAACTTATTCCCTTTTTTTTCTTTTTTTTAATAGGCTAAAGTTAAAAAGGAAGGGCTCTTGTAGATAAAATTTACATGCAAATAATACCAAATTAATGATCCGAAACTTAATAGCTCAAAGATAAGGAGAAAGAGAGGAAGAAAGGAAGAGAAAACTAACCGTTGAATCAAAGGTGTATCCATGTAGCTAGGGCAGCAATCATCATAATCAAATGAAGTCTTTAGCGAAAGGGAAAGATGAAGTTGCTTCAATTTATAGAGAATGAGAGAATATTTGGAGTGGTGGGAGAGGGAGTGTGAGACAGAAAGAAAGAGAGAGCTGGCTTTGTAGCCAAGTCACATCCAAGCATTATCGCTCAAATCCAAACCTCCATGGCTCTTGAGGCATGGTGCTTCTATTTTGGAAGACAAGTGGGTCACGGTCCTTATTGGGTGACCCAAAAAAGTTTGGGGTTTTACACCCTTATCAAATACTTTTTATTTCACAGCAACATTCATATTCAAGAGTATTAAAAATTAATTTCAATTATTCAATAAAAACACATAATACTGGTGCAGGATTTTTAATTAAGAATTAATTTGGGAAGATATTGTTAATTGAATCAATTTCTATTCACATTTCTTTTGCTTTAATTGCTGTATTACTAGCTACTTGATGGGATATAAAGAAAGCTATTCAAAGTTTTTCAACTTCGCATTGTCAAGGATGATTTAGCAACAATTATTTTTTGGTTAACTAGCGAGTTCAAAGTTTTTCAACTTTGCATTGTGAAGGATGATTTAGCATTGAGAAGGATGATTACAGTAGTTTGGATATATATAATGTAGACCTTTAGATGTTTCAGTTAGAAAGAGTGATTTTTTAATAATTCATAGTAAAAATAGAGGTAGAGGTAGACCTAGATTAGCATATGTAATTTAAATATCAACTTGATCCTGAATAGAGCAGAGTGGAGGAAGCGGATTCATGTAGCCGACCCCATGTAGTTGGGAAAAGACTTAGATGAGTTAAGTTGAGTTGAGTTGTAGCAAGTTCAAATGCATTCATCCCTTGTTAAGGATCTTAAGGATGGTTATGTCAACCCCAAGAAACATCATTTATCCCTCTATACTTAGAAAAGGTAATTAATTAAGTTGCTGATTTTTTAATAAGTATGGCTAACCTTTACGTGTTGAGATGCCTATTATAAGCTGAAATCCATAATCAATTGGCAACATCCCTGAATTGTATTGGTTCTTACGTGACAAAAGAATTATTTAGTGCACATAACGGTAGCTCAATAGCATTATTTTAAAAACTATGCTCGATTTATTTACTTCTCTATGTGATATTTTTTATATAATAAAAAAGTATAATTTTCATGTGATACATAGAAAAATAGTAAAATTATAAATTTAATTAATTAAATAATTAGGTAAAAAATTATATTTAAAATTGGTATAATTTAAATTATAGGTAAAATATATTAAATAATTAATTGGACTATTTTGGTGAACAAAATTTAGCATCTATACATAAATATTTGGTATATGACTGCTTAAGTTGTCATAATAAATGAAAAAAAATTAATTAAGTTAAGCCATTTAACTTATATAATTTGATATAACTTATATGATTTGATACCAATTCTTTGGACTTCTTGTCCTTTGAAGTTGATGATAGTTTTGAAATGGATGTGGGTTATAAAGATGCTAAAAAGGAAGGCATTGCTAATAGAATCTAGTTGAGGATTAGATGAGTTTTTAAAGTACTAAAATTATGAAAAATTTTATCTTAGCTATGTGTAAGGTAAAAGACTTAGCAAACTTATTATGAGAGAGAAGCAAAGAAGATAGACTTGATTGAATAATAATTGAAAACCAAGGATGATCATTTAGAAAATAATAGAGAATAAAGAAAAAATCCATGGAAAGATAAATCAAAAGAGTGGCCCAATTAATTAGAGATAAAATGATGGAAGATTTTAAGAGCCAAGATAGGAAAATAACTTAGAAATTCAACAGGGTGTTTGGGAGAGAGAAGCATAATAAATGAATTGGATTAATCAATAATTAAAAAAATAAGGTTGATAATTTAAAAATAATCTCAATTAAAGAGGAAATTTGTGAAAGATGAATCCAATCCACTCTAAGAGTCAAAGTAGGGACAATAATTAGATGGGTAGAAATAGAAAAATAACTATTCAAATTGGATTCCTTCCCCTTTTTTCCTTGATTTTCCTTAGAATTTTGGTAAATTTCTAGATGGAAAGAGATTTCTCTTTATGTTCATCTAAAAATGGTCCATAACAAATAACAACAACAAAATCCTAATCCCAAACTAATTGAGATCAGTTAAATGAATCATTTTTCTCTATTTTGCTTTATTCTAATTTTTTTAATAAGATATTTTTTTCTATATTTATTAAGTCACTTCTTTGCATAGATGCATTTATAAGTCTATGTTGTATATATTCAAATCATGTAAGTCATTCTTTCCTTAATTTATTGTCAATCGAAGCTACTTCTATTTTTGTATGAATGATTCATTTCTTATTTTACCTTTTCTTAATTACCACACATCAACTCAACTCAACTCATCTAAGCCTTTTCCCAACTACATGGGTTTGGCTACATGAATCTGCTTCCTCCATTTTATTAATTACTACATATCGATCTTAAAATTCTTGTTTATGCTACATTCATTTTTTGCATGTATATTTTTTAACTATCTAATACTTTATGCCAATAAATATAGCTAATCTCATGGCTATCCTATAAACTTTCTTTTCAACTTACTAGATATTTTATAATTATATAATATTCCAATTGCACTTCTTCATTTCATCCAATCTACTTTAATCTTATGGACAACATCATCCTCAATCTTTTTTTATTAAATAATTAATCCTAAATATTTAAAATGATCACTTTTAATAGTTTCATAATCTTTAATTTTTATATTATTTTTATTTTACTTTTAATTGTATTAAATTATATATGTATTCTTTAGTAAATTAATTAGAAGATAGGAAGGTAGTGGATTCTAAGAGTGAAATTAGAGGACTTGATACTAATTTTTTGAGTTTCTTATCTTTAAAGATGAAAATAGTTTTCACGAGCTTGGGGCCTTTCCTATTTTCTCTAATTTTATCTAAAATTTTAATAATTCTTTTAGTGGAGAAAGAGTTTCTTTCCTTGATTAATACGTGTAGAGATAAAATATATTTTAATATAAATATCAATCTATAATTTTTCACTTAAATAATAAAATAAGTATGCTTTTATATAGAAACCTAAGTAAAATCAATCACCTATCATTTGTATTGTTTGAAACCTTTTTAGCCTAAGATCAAGTTTATGTGGCTTTAAAAACTTTAGTACAAGTTAATGATAATAAATAAACTCAAATTATAAGCTCTTCAATTTTTTTTTTTAAATTTGATGTGTAGCTATTTTAGGATATTATAACGGAAAAGAAAAAAAAAAAAAGAAAGAAAATTAAAAAGGAGAAATTTAGATACAAGAGATAAGAAGGGGAAAAAATATAAAAGAGCTTGGGCATTAAAAAAAGAAAGAAGAAAGAGAAGATTTTATAATTTCAAAGCCTCTTCATTTTTTCTAAGGGATAAAAAAAAACATGAGAGGTTTCATAAAAAATACTTCACCCCAATTCTTTCCTCTTCTGCTTCGTGTACCATCCGAACAAAAGATTTTAGCTCTCGTCTTTCTTAAATTTTAAACTAATGAATAAATAAATTGATCTCTCTTCATAGCAACTTATACTTGGCTCTCCGCTCGCTCGGGTATACAGTGGGCCGGACGGTGGCTGGGTTTTGGGCTTGGGCGGTCATTGCATGAGCTTTCGGGTACCAGTTAGTCAGATCTGGCCGGTCGAAATCAACGGTCTCAGCCGACGGGCCCTGACCCGGCCCGCGCCCGCCTCCTCGCGGCAGCATTTCGACCCCTTCGAACGGCTCAGGTCTCTTTCCCCGGCCCCCACTCCGATATATATCCCCACCTCCACCCAAAAACGACGAAACCATCTCCTCTCTCTCTCTCTCTGTTTTCTAGCTTTTTATTTATTTATTTATTTGTTTATTTATTCTAGGGTTTCTCCAAGGCCGAACGCAATCTAGGTATGAATCGTTTCTGTCGATCGCTGATCTCAAGGGGTTCCAATCTATCCCGATCGCTTCTCTCTCTTTATCTCTCTCTCACCCCGATTTATATCAGAGTTTTCCAATATTTGGACCTTGGATCCTGGAGCTGATCGACTTTTCAGGGAATTCGAGGAGGATAGATGTTGGAGCAGCTGCTGATCTTCACCCGGGGCGGGCTGATCCTATGGTCGTGGGGCAACGCCCTTAAGGGCTCCCCAATCGACACCCTTATCCGCTCATGCCTCCTCGAGGAGCGCTCCGCCGAGACCTCCTTCAGCTACGACGCGCCCACGGGTGGCGCCGCCTACACGCTCTAGTGGGCCTTCTACAACGACCTCGGTCTTGTCTTCGTCGCCGTCTACCAGCGGATTCTCCACCTCCTCTACGTCGACGATCTCCTCGCTGCCGTCCGCAAGGAGTTCTCGCAGATTTACGATCCCAAGCGCCCACCGGCGTATAATGAATTTGATGACATATTCCGGCAGCTCCAGAAGGAGGCCGAGGCTCGTGCTGAGGAGATAAGGAAGTTGAAGCAGTCTAATCGGGCCCCTCTCGTGGCTGGAAAGAAACAGGACCAGAGGGTTAGGTTGCAGGGAGACGGGAAGCAGAAGAAAAACAAATAAGAAGAAAAAGTAAATAATTAAAAAAGAAAAAAAAAGAGGAAAGAATAAAGGAAGAAAAGAAAAAGAAATATAATAGGTGTAAAAGAAATTAAGTGAAAAGGAAGAGAGACAGTGGATACTTACTAAACCCAATTGCCTTTAAGATGGGCAATGACATGATTTGATAAGATCAATAGATAAATAAATCATCTAATAATGATACATGGAAAAGTGATTTGCTCAAATATAAGATATAAAATAATACATAGAATGAAATTCTATTGCTTAGGGAAGGAAAAAGGGGAAAAAGTCCTTGACAAAATTGAATGCATAAATGTTCCTCCAAATCCAGTAATTCATTCCATTCAAAATCTAAAAACTCCAAATATGGCAAGATGATTTTAGAAACATATCTTAAGTTTACAAATAAAACATAAACACCTTAACTGGCATAAAAGATTGCATCCATACCTCAATGGTACAACTTTGGCCAAATTTTATTTATTTAGAATTAAAGTATAGCAATATATTCTCTTGTTTGGAATTTCTTTTCTTGGATCTACTGGCTAATAATTTAAAAAACTCAATTATAATTAATCTTCTACTAAAATATATGATTAAAATTTCATAGTTTCCTTATTTATAACTTTTCAAAATGCTAATAATTGATAGCATACTTCCATATCTAAAATTTTCAAGGCTGATTCAATATTTTGATTAATGTTCGTTCAAAATTCTTCACCTTTTATACTACTTGGCTAATGGATGAGAATAGTTGGCACGAAGGAACAACAGCATGCTAACTTTTCGAATAATTTGTTCCAAAAACCACCACTTTCCAATCTCACAAAATGGTGCAATATGTAAGGTCAATTATTCTTTAATCCAAATAAATGGTCATATTATTAAATAATGATGATTTTATAATGTTTGATTGTGGCTATTATTTTGATTTTTACCATTATTAAATAGTGATAAAACGGGCGATATCCATTATCTGTTGCATTAACTAATATTTAAAACCTCATAATAACCTAAAACAATTTATTCAAAGCATCCATATCATGTTTGCGTAGTGTCTCCTAAAGTGACGTGAATGTGATTTGGTAATAGTAAACAATCCCTATCTTTCAAATTTAAATCAATGTTGAAAGCTAATAGAACTATTATAGAGAAAGGTGAACTTGCTTTGATTTATAGAGAATGAGAGAATATTTGGAGTTGTGGAAGAGAGTGTGAGATTGAAAGAAAGAGAGAGCTAGCTTTGTAGCCAAGCCCCACCCAAGCATTATCGCTCAATTCCAAACCTCCATCGCTCTTGAGGCATAGCGCCTCCATTTAGGAAGACAAGTGGGTCACGGTCCTTGTTGGGTGACCCAAAAGGTGGGGGTTTTACATCCTCATCAAGCAACATCCTATTGCGAACCCGATCACACTAATAGATAGAATAAAAAATTTAGGATAATTATGATTACTTGAGGGTATCATGCCTTCAGATGACCGCTTTAAGAGGGGTTAACTTCACTTCAAAAAGGTTGAGCCTCCAAACAAAAGGAACCAATAATATTATTTACATATTTATAGGGTTGAAATGTTAATTATTTAAGAAAAAGTAAATACAATTATATAAATAAACCTTCTAATGAAACTAATGCATAATTGAGAAAATAAATCATTGTCTAAGGTCAAAAGTTTTTCATAATAACTAGATTCTTCAAATCAAAGGAATCTTATAGATTTAAAAAGATCTTTAAAATTAGGGAATCCTATCATTCCACTTCCCTTAAAATCAACCTTGTTCTCAAGGTTGAAAATCAAAGAAACTTCTTCTATTACTTGTCAAAGTACTCATACGGGGCCTCTTTCATTATCCTTATTTGTAACCCTATTAAAATAGAACCTTGTTCTATATGTATCCATTGAGGTCCAACCATGAACAACAAATATAAAGTTTGTGAGGTCATCATTAGATGATGCAGTAGCTTTTGCGGACTAGGATCAAAAGTAAACCAATCTGTTGCTTATATTATAAACAAGAAGTATCATCCAATTTTATAGTACCAGCACCATCATACATTCGAGAATCTTGCAATAACAGATAATTGTTTTGTAGCATATTAACTTGTCGTGCTTCTAATAGCTTTATTGTAATTTGTGAGGATTGATGAGGCTTAGATGCTGATGTCGAACTCCCTAAGATAGCTATTTGAGAAAAAGTTGCTGCATTAATAGATGCTTGTAGAGTAGCAAATTTTGTACGAAGAAAAGAATTAGAAGTTTTGTACATGCTGTTGAAGCACTATTGATTTTCTTTAAATGCATCATCATTTTCTTTAGTTTGCAGGCTTGAATAATTGAGATTTTGGCCATCTAGTGCAAGAATATTATAGTAGTTGTCCCATTCACTAGGTGGTTTAAATCCCATATGGTCCATACCATTAGAAGATGGAACAATTGTTGTATGAGGTTCCAGACCAATACCAAAAATTATGTGCATCATTTTAGATCTCGGTTTAGAGTTAACTTGCTTCTTATATTAAAATAGCTATCTTTTTGCTTGCATAAAGCAAGAAATTGCTCTTCCTTAAGCCCAGCGAACCCAATAGCTTTAGTCATATTGGTTGGTTGGAACATACGAACTGCATACTTGATTTTTTCTTTAAGTCCATCAACAAAGTATCTTACAGAAAATTCTTCAGTTAACCCTACAGTATTTTTAATGAATTGTTCAAATTGGTATTGATACTCATCACCATAAAGGTTTGGCACAACTTGACGGGTTCTCCATCAAAGCAAGAAACTTCATAGCATGAGGTTCAGGATTGGATTATTCTTTCATTTTTATATAGTGATCAAATCCTTATTGTTGGATTTGGTGGTTGCTAATTGAAGATTCACAAAAAAAATTTCTCATACCCATAATCATCCTTTTCAAATCAGCCAAAGTATCAATTAGCTACTTATTAGATTCTCTTAGCTCAAATACAAATGCTTTTATTATTTTTGTTAAACTTTTTATATCACTTTTCATACATTTTTTCATTATTGTCGACAAGCTTTTTTTTGTTATATTTTTATAGATCTCGGTAACAAATCTCTTTGAAAATAAGAAGGAACTTTTCTCCCACTATTTCCTTTTTTTCTTTTTCTTTTTTTCCAACATTCTCTTCCCCTTTTTTTCTCTCTCTTTCTTTTTTTCTTCTTCTTTGTTCTTCTTTCTCTCTCTCTCTCTCTCTCTCTCCCTCTTTCATTTTTTTTCTTTGGTTTTCCCCCTCCTTTTCTCTTTGTTTTCAACTAGATTTTCTTTTGCAGGTGGGTTATGGGTGTTGGGAATTGTATTCTAAAGCCAATCATTTGATAATTGTGCTAATGTAAATAGTATATAAATTGATATATTAACAAGGAGGAAGAATTTCAAGAAAGCTATCTTCCAATAGGTCATGGAATTTATCTTTCTAAGAAGGATTGTTCGACAACTCCTAATGAAAGAGAATATGAGTCGAATTTCATATGCTTTGGTGGGATCGATTATGTACACCATGACATGTACAAGACCAGATATAGCATACTCACTAGGAGTAGTAAGTAGATACCAATCTGATCCAGAAGAAAAATACTGGCAAGTTGTTAAGACAATCCTTAAGTATTTGAAAATACTAAGGACCAGTGGTTAGTGTATGGAGAGTCTGATTTCAAACTTATTGGATATACTGATTCCAGTTTTCAATCAGATCATGATGATAGCAAAAGTGTGTCGGGTTTCGTGTTTATCCTAAATGGTGGAGCTGTTTGCTGAAAAAGTTTTAAGCAACATACAGTGGCAAATTTAGTGTGCGAGGCAGAGTACATCGCTGCATCAGATGCTGCGAAAGAAGCTGTGTAGCTACGAAAGTTCATCTTCGAGCTTGGAGTGGCACCTTCCATAGATGGACCAGTCCTATTGTACAGTGACAGCACTAGTGCAATAGCTCAAGCAAAGGAACCACGAGCACATCAACGCACCAAGCACATACTGCGTCGGTTTCATCTCATTCGAGAGATTGTAGAACGAGATAACATAAATCTTCAGAAGATTGACGGAAAGGAAAACCTAGGTGATCCATTTACTAAAGCACTCAGCATCAAGGAGTTTGACGACTTTAAATTGAAGATGGGTATTAGATATTGTAATGAGTGGCTTTAGGCTAAGTGGGAGTTTGTTGGGAATTGTATCCTAAAGCTAATCATTTGATGATTGTGCTAATGTAAATAGCATATAAATTAATATATTAATAAAAGTTATTTGATAATTTATTCATTACAAGAACATCTTCTTAAAACTCCTAATAGTAATGAAGCCCTTAGGATCTTCTTTTACAATAAAGAAGGATTTATCTTTGAAGATCCTCAAAAGAGTTCGCGACCAAATGATATACTATGACAGGGTCATAGTACCATCAATTATAGGACGTTGTATATCATATTTGTTGGTTGTCCTCTTAACCAAGGAGTGTAGAGACACTGGTATGACATACATGTGAGAGTGTAGGAGTACATTTCACCGCACGTGACTCATTTCTGGATACTTTGCTGTCAAGAGTTAATCCGAGAAGATATGGATATAAGTATCCTTAAGACCTGAGAATCACAACTGATGACTTGCAAGCAACTCATTGTACTTAGGTGCCGAACCACCTGGATTTCTAATCCAGCTACGAAAGGTTACTGGGTGCAGTCAAGTACTTGTGGTAGTCAGTTGTTGATCAAGATGGAATTTGACTTATCCCGTTAAAAGGAGAAATGCTTGTGTTTCAATTTAGTAAGACCTTGGTCAAGACACTTCATGTGAAGGTCACATGATCACTAAATTTGAAATCACTTTATGGATTTGCTATTTAGAGTTGATAGGCTCTTAAGTCATCTTTAGCATTTGTGGTCAAAAGGATGAATTATACGGTAACTATTTCTTAGGGTTCTTGGAGTTTGCTCGGCAACTCTTCGACCTATCCGGACGTCGGGTTCCATTGCTAGATGGGCACATCGATTAGTATAGAAAGTTGTTTCTATGCTATCGGCTTAGGTTCGAACCTAGAGAGTCACACGCATAGAAGTTTCTTAGGATGATCTATTTGCTGATCAATGATTGAGAATCGTATATGATTTAATTAATCAATTTGATTGATTGAATTATCTCAATTGGGTTAAGTACAAGTGAATTAGATTCAATTTGGTTTAAGTCTATTAGAAGGACTAATCAATTTCAAATATTGATTTGAAATTAGACTTGATTTGGATTTAAATAGATTTAGGACTAGACAAATTTGATTTGGGCTAGAACCATGATCTATGTAGGTTCAGTCCAATAAATTCAAATCAGCTTAAACCAAAACCCGAACCTAAACCCCTTGCATAAGGATCTCACATGATGAGATAACTTGATTAAATTCTCATGTAGAATTTAATATATTAATTTAATCTTTTTCAAACTGTTTCCATTGGAATTCTAAGTGTTAAAATTCATATAGAATTAATGTACCTCTTTGAATTAACCAACGATGGAATTCTAAGTGTTAGAATTTACATCTCTTTGGTTTTCACCGAACGTCGAAATTAACCAAATGTTGCATCTCTTTGGTTTTCACCGAACGTCGGAATTAACCAAATGCTGCATCTCTTTGGTTTTCACCGAATGACAGAATTCTAAGTGTTAAAATTCAATGGGCTAAAGGCTACATTGAGCCTATAAATTAGAGGACATTCTTCACCAGATAACACAACACAACACACGATATGTCATGGATTGAAATTCTAAAGAGTTAGAACACAAATTCCTGGTGTGATTCTGGTGTTAGCAAAAGTTTGGTGGATCTTGGAGAAAGATTCAAGTGGAAGGATTCAAGATCAGTAAAGTTATTTTTCTATGAGCTAGCACTCTTGGGAATCCGATCATTCGGGGACTTCGCATGGATGATACTAGAGGCTAGACAATTGAACGGCTACATAGCACAAAGGATTTATCCTATTTTCTTAAGGTAAGTGATTTGATCCCTAGATCTTAAGGCAGGCTTCAAGATAAGTAGTATGACTTCTCATCTTGAAGATCAAGATATGATCTTGATTATTTAATTTATATGCATAATTTAGATCAAATGATCCTATATATAGGCAAAGATATGATCTTGATTCATGTTTGATAGATTAATATGTAATCTTTAAGTTTCTGCATTGATAATTGTTATCAAATCATTAAAATACGCATGCCTCAGAGATTGTTTTCCTAACAATTGGTATCAGAGCATGGTTTCATCTTGATCTAATTTATTGCATGTAAATTAATGCTCCTATTAATTTTGTAATTAAAGCTAAAATGGATCACCAGGCTATTATGGATTAAAAATCCAAATTACCCATTTAATGAGGTATTCTGTGACATATTGCCGTGACGTTATGGTTCTTGATGTTTAGTCAAAAGATAATTTAAATTGATCTTTTGCATCAAAACATAGATTACACACACTCTCAAAAGATGTTTTATAATTGATACATATTGATGTTGTATAAAAGCATGATATTTGCATGTTTAGTATAAAAACATAGATATGAGTAATGGCTTGTTGTCTATGTTATGAAACATACAAATATTTATGAGAGTTTTATTTGAATGTCAAATATTTATTCATAATCTTTTTAGATATGATCTAAATATAGAAATTATGAATAGTTAAATAATGCAACTGATGCATATTCATATGACATGAAATATATTTAACCTTATGGGTTAGCTAAATCAGGTCCATAAAGGGTTAGACCCTAAGGTTTAAATCAACTAGACTATAAGAGTATTTGATCAAATCTAAATTAATTAGATCAGGTTAAGGATGCTCTACATCAAACAATAGTTGTAGTTGATCATGTCCATGTCTTTGATTAAACCAAATGGAAGTAGATTAGGCTCCGTGGTTGAGCATGAATCTCTTAGATGGTCAAATCAAAATTGGTTAACCATATGATGTCAAGGTGAGTTGGCAAGTTGCTCTAGGATCAACGATCGAATGGTTTTTAATTGGGAGCTACTCGTATTGATGCATCTTTAACGAGTTAATGGCATATCCCTCCCATCGATCTTACTTACCTGGTCAATATGGTGAACCATTTATGATTCAGATCATTTACCTGATTCGGGTTGGCCCATGCCTGTAAGAAAATCAGTCTTACTGATTTAGGTGCCACTTAACCTGACTTAATCTTGTTTCATTCTACCAATTTTATAGATTTAGTGGGAGAACTTGATTAGTCAATTTATCTTCAGATTATTAAATCCTCTAAAATTATTAGGTCCTTAAAATGAAATAGTTATATGATAACTAGATCATAGCCTCCCATTAAGATGGGTGATAATGAGTCCGATGTCTTGATAATCATTGGAGGCACTCCATGCCTTGTGCTTGTCAACCATCGGAATTATCATTCATTATATGATAAGTCAGAGTAATTATTAAATAGACAGTCAGGTGGGCCGAGCTTCACTTGGGCTTGGTTATCTATTGATAGGTTACACTGATTATATCATTTAATGGTTGGATCTAACCAGAACTTTCAGTGGAGGCACTCCATGCCTGCTGAAGAGGAACATGGGGCATAACTAAACACTAAGAATTATTTGAAAAACAGTTGGGTTGGCCAAGCTTCACTTGGGCTTGTATGTAGTCTATGTAGATCTTAGTGCCCACTAAAAAATTAAGAATAAATCTTCGAATTGGGGTGTAGAGGTTACCAATTTGAACAAAATAGTTGGAGAATCTTTAGACTAAAGTCCAAGTCTTTAGATTGAATCAATTTATATGCTACTAAACTTTAGTTTTTCCTTATGCAGAAAATGATCACTAATTTATCATTAAGGTCCCTATTGGATAGTAACAAGTTGAATGGTTTTAATTTCAATAGCTGGTTTAAAAAACTTAAGATCGTCCTTGAGCATGAGAGGATTCTAATATTATGAATAATCCTGCACCTGAGATACTTAATGCAAACACCCAAAGTTCTAAGAGAGACACTTATCAGAAGTGGCTCAGTGATAGAACTAGGGTGCATTGCATCATGCTAGCAGCAATGAACGAAGAATTCAGTCGCCGATTCGAGAATGCTTAGCTAGAAGAAATCATTGAAGCATTGAATGAATCTTTCGGCACACCCGATGACGTTGAAAGGCACAAGACTAGTTGTGAAGTGGCTCAGTGATAGAACTAGGGTGCATTGCATCATGCTAGCAGCAATGAACGAAGAATTCGGTCGCCGATTCGAGAATGCTCAGCTAGAAGAAATCATTGAAGCATTGAATGAATCTTTTGGCACACCCGACGACGTTGAAAGGCACAAGACTAGTTGTGCTATTTTTAATGCTCGAATGAGGGATGGATCTCATGTCACTGATCATGTATTGTACATGATCGAGAAGATAGAACTCCTAAGCAAGCTCGGCTTTTCCCTACATGAGGAGTTGGGAAAAGATGCGATCCTGAATTCCTTGCCTCCATCCTTTCAACATTTCCATACTCATTTTCGAATGACAAAGCCTGCAGTCAACTACTACGGTTTGTTGGGATTGTTACAGAACTTTGAGAAGGACAACCAGCTCTCTAAGGGTTTGATTAATGTGATTGAAGGATCTAAGGTGGGGCGTCAACCTTTTGGGAAAGAGAAGAAGAAAAAGAATAAGAAAAAGGTGCAATATGCTAGGACATCTATAAGGGGTCAGATGCATAAGAAGAAAGTTGATAAAAGTCAAGCTGAATGCTTTCATCGCAAAATGCAAGGGCACTGGAAGAGGAACTGTCCTCTTTACATTGCCACACTTGATCCAAACAGGCCAAAGAAGAAAAAGGGGCAAGATGTTGCTCAACAAGGTATTTATATGATAACACCTTATAATTTTTCTATATATGATAATCAAACCTGGGTATTAGATACCAGGAGTCCTTTTAATATTTGTAATTCATTACAGGGACTACAGGTCACTAGAAGATTTGAAGACAATGAAAGATTCCTTAATATCAGTGATGGAAGATTAGTTCCAGTTCTGTCATTAGGAGTTCTTGAAATAGTTTTCAATAGAAATGTCATTATACTAAATTATTGTCATTTTTGCCCAATGTTCTTGTTGAACATAATTTTTGTAGGCCTTCTGGCTAAAAGTCATTATGAAATTTCAATAAAGGATGTTACTTTGAATATCATTATGAATGGAGTCACTGTAATGACTGGGCATTTATCTAATGGCATTTATATATTATCACAGCCTATGAATGTAGTGTACAAATCAAGTAAGCGCCCTAGAATAAAGATGTCACAGATATTTATCTTTGGCACCATCGGCTGGGTCATATCAACAAGAACAAATTGAACAGGTTAACCTAGGAGGGCATCCTTCGAGTTGATGATTATGAATCATTAACTACCTATGAATCTTGTCTTCTTGGTAAAATGACCAAGTCATCTTTTACTGAAAAAGGTGAAAGAGCCAAAGAGCTATTGGGTCTAGTACATACTGATCTATGTGGATCAATGAGCACTTGTGCTAAAGGTAGATATTACTACTTTACTTTTACAAATGACCTTTCTAGGTTCAGTTATGTCTATCTTATGAGACATAAATCTGAATCGTTTGAAATGTTCAAACTATATCATAAAGAAGTAGAAAAACAAACAGGAAAATGTATTAAGACCCTTCGATCAGATCGAGATGGCGAATACCTTTCAAATGACTTTGTGACATATTTAAGGGAGAATGAGATTCTCTCCCAATGAAAAGGCTATCTTCCGATAGGTCATGGAATTCATCTTTCTAAGAAAGATTATTCAACAACTCCTAATGAAAGAGAACGTATGAGTTGAATTCCATATGCTTCGGCAGTGGGATCGATTATGTACACCATGACATGTACAAGACCAGATGTAGCATACTCAGTAGGAGTAGTGAGTAGATACTAATCTGATCCAGAAGAAAATCACTGGCAAGTTGTTAAGACAATCCTTAAGTATTTGAGAAATACTAAGGACCAGTGGTTAGTCTATGGAGAGTCTGATTTGAAACTTATTGGATATACTGATTCCAGTTTTCAATCAGATCATGATGATAGCAAAAATGTATCGGGTTTCGTGTTTATCCTAAATGGTGGAGCTGTTTGCTGAAAAAATTTCAAGCAACATACAGTGGCAGATTCAGTGTGCGAGGCAGAGTACATCGATGCATCAGATGCTGCGAAAGAAGCTATGTGGCTATGAAAGTTCATCTTGAGCTTGGAGTGGCACCTTCCATAGATGGACTAGTCCTGTCATACAGTGACAGCACTGGTGTCATAGCTCAAGCAAAGGACCACGAGCACATCAGCGCACCAAGCACATACTACGTTGGTTTCATCTCATTCGAGAGATTGTAGAACGAGGTAACATAAATCTTCAGAAGATTGACGGAAAGGAAAACCTAGGTGATCCATTTACTAAAGCACTCGGCATCAAGGAGTTTGACAACTTTAAATTGAAGATGGGAATTAGATACTGTAATGAGTGGCTTTAAGCTAAGTGGGAGTTTGTTGGGAATTGTATCCTAAAGCTAATCATTTGATGATTATGCTAATGTAAATAGCACATAAATTGATTTATTAATAAAAGTTATTTGGCAGTTTATTCATTAGAAGAACATCTTCTTAAAACTCCTAATAGTAATGAAGCCCTTAGGATCTTCTTTTACAATAAAGGAGGATTTATCTTTGAAGATCCTCAAAAGAGTTCGCGACCAAATGATATACTATGACAGGGCCATAGTATTATCAATATGACATTGTATATCATATTTGTTGGTTATCCTCTTAACCAAGGAGTGTAGAGACACTGGTATGACATACATGTGAGAGTGTAGGAATACATTTCACCGAATGTGACTCATTTCCGAATACTTTGCTGTCAAGAGTTAATCCGAGAAGATATGGGTATAAGTATCCTTAAGACCTGAGAATCACAACCGGTGACTTGCAAGCAACTCATTGTACTTAGGTGCCGGACCACCTGGATTTCTAATCCAGCTACAAAAGGTTACTGGGTGCAATCAAGTACTTGTGGTAGTTAGTTGTTGATCAAGATGGAATTTAACCTATCCCGTTAAAAGGAGAAATGCTTGTGTTTCAATTTAGCAAGACCTTGGCCAAGGCACTTCATGTGAAGGTCACATGATCACTAAAGTTGAAATCACTTTATGGATTTGCTATTTAGAGTTGATAGGCTCTTAAGCCATCCTTAGCATTTGTGGTCAAAAGGTTGAATTATACGGTAACTATTTCTTAGGGTTCTTGGAGTTTGCTCGGCAACTCTTCGACCTATCCAGACGTCAGGTTCCACTGCTAGATGGGCACATCGATTAGTATAGAAAGTTGTTTTTATGCTACCGGCTTAGGTTCGAACCTAGAGAGTCACACGCATAGAAGTTTCATAGGATGATCTATTTGCTGATCAAGGATTGAGAATCGTATATGATTTAATTAATCAATTTGATTGATTGAATTATCTCAATTGGGTTAAGTACAAGTGAATTAGATTCAATTTGGTTTAAGTTTATTAGAAGGACTAATCAATTTCAAATATTGATTTGAAATTAGACTTGATTTGGATTTAAATAGATTCAGGACTAGACAAATTTGATTTGGGCTAGAACCATGATCTATGTAGGTTCAGTCCAATAAATTCAAATTAGCTTAAACCAAAATCCGAACCCAAACCCCTCGCATAAGGATCTCACATGATGAGACAACTTGATTAAATTCTCATGTAGAATTTAATATATTAATTTAATCTTCTCCAAACCATTTCCATTGGAATTCTAAGTATTAGAATTCCTATAGAATTAATGTACCTCTTTGAATTAACCAACGATGGAATTCTAAGTGTTAGAATTCATATCTCTTTGGTTTTCACCGAACGTCGGAATTAACCAAACGTTGCATCTCTTTGGTTTTCACCGAACGTCGGAATTAACCAAACGTTGCGTCTCTTTGGTTTTCACCGAACGACAGAATTCTAAGTGTTAGAATTTAATGGGCTAAAGGCTACATTGAGCCTATAAATTAGAGGACATTCTTCACCAGATAACATAACACAACACACGATATGTCATGGATTAAAATTTAAAGAGTTAGAACACAAAATTCTGGTGTGATTTTGATGTAAGCAAACGTTTGATGGATCTTGGAGGAAGATTCAAGTGGAAGGATTTAAGATCAGCAAAGTTATTTTTCCGCGAGCTAGCACTCTCGGGAATCCGATCATTCGGGGACTTCGCGTGGATGATACTAGAGGTCGGACGATTGAACGACTACATAGCACAAAGGATTTACCCTATTTTCTTAAGGTAAGTGATTTGATCCCTAGATCTTAAGGCAGGCTTCAAGATAAGTAGTATGACTTCTCATCTTGAAGATCAAGATATGATCTTGATTATTTAATTTATATGCATAATTTAGATCAAATGATCCTATATATAAGGCAAAGATATGATCTTGATGCATGTTAGATAGATTAATATGTAATATTTAAGTTTCCGCATTGATAATTATTATCAAATCATTAAAATATGCATGCCTCGAAGATTGTTTTCCTAACAATTGGTATCAGAGCATGGTTTCATCTTGATCTAATGTATTGCATGTAAATTAATGCTCCTATTAATTTTGTAATTAAAGCTAAAATGGAGCTATTCGGTCACAGATGGATTAAAAATCCAAATTACCCATTCAATAAGGTATTCTGTGACATATTACCGTGATGTTATGGTTCTTGATGTTTAGTCAAAAGATAATTTAAATTGATCTTTGGCATCAAAACACAGATTACACACACTCTCAAAAGATGTTTTATAATTGATACATATTGATGTTGTATAAAAGCATGATATTTGCATGTTTAGTATAAAAACATAGATATGAGATATGATGGCTTATTGTCTATGTTATGAAACATACAAATATTTATGAGAGTTTTATTTGAATGTCAAATATTTATTCGTAATCTTTTTAGATATGATCTAAATATAGGAATTATGAATAGTTAAATAATGCAACTGATGCTTGATTCATATGACATGAAATATATTTAACATTATGGGTTAGCTAAATCAGGTCCATAAAGGGTTAGACCCTAAGGTTTAAATCAACTGGACTATAGGAGTATTTGATCAAATCTAAATTAATTAGATTAGGTTAAGGATGCTCTACATCAAACAATAGTTATAGTTAATCATGTCCATGTCTTTGATTAAACCAAATGGAAGTAGATTAGGCTCCGTGAATGAGCATGAATCTCTTAGATGGTCAAATCAAAATTGGTTAACCATATGATGTCAAGGTGAGTTGGGAAGTTGCTCTAGGATCAATGATCGAATGGTTTTTAATTAGGAGCTGCTTGTATTGATGCGTCTTAAACGAGTTAATGGCTTATCCCTCCCATCAATCTTACTTACCTGATCAATATAGTGAACCATTTATGATTCAGATCATTTACCTGATTCGGGTTGACCCATGCCTGTAAGGAAATTAGTCTGACTGATTTAGGTGCCACTTAACCTGACTTAATCTTGTTTCATTCTATCAATTTCATAGATTTAGTGGGAGAACTTGATTAGTCAATTTATCTTCATATTATTAAATCCTCTAAAATTATTAGGTCCTTAAAATAAAATAGTTATATGATAACTAGATCATAGCCTCCCATTGATAATGAGTCCGATGTCTTGATAATCATTGGAGGCACTCCATGCCTGATGCTTGTCAACCATCAGAATTATCATTCATTATATGATAAGTTAGAGTAACTATTAAATAGACAATCAGGTGGGCCAAGCTTCACTCGGGCTTGGTTGTCTATTGATAGGTTACACTGATTATATCATTTAATGGTTGGATCTAACCAGAACTTTCAGTGGAGGCACTCCATGCATGTTGAAGAGGAACATGGGGAAAAACTAAACACTAAGAATTATTTGGAAAACAATTGGGTTGGCCAAGCTTCATTTGGGCCTGTATGTAGTCTATGTAGATCTTAGTGCCCACTAAAGAATTAAGAATAATTCTTCGAATTGGGGTATAGAGGCTGCCAATTTGAACAAAATAGTGGAAGAATCTTTAGACTAAAGTCCAAGTCTTTAGACTGAATCAATTTATATACTACTAAACTTTAGTTTTTCCTTATGCAGAAAATGACCACTAATTTATCATTAAGGTCCCTATTGGATAGTGACAAGTTGAATGGTTTTAATTTCAATAGCTGGTTTAAAAAACTTAAGATCGTCCTTGAGTATGAGAGGATTCTATATATTCTGAATAATCATGCACCTGAGATACCTAATGCAAACATCCAAAGTTCTGAGAGAGACACTTATCAGAAGTGGCTCAGTGATAGAACTAGGGTGCGTTGCATCATGCTAGCAGCAATGAACATGAATTTGGTCGCCGATTCGAGAATGCTCAGCTAGAAGAAATCATTCAAGCGTTGAATGAATCTTTCGGCACACCCGATGACGTTGAAAGGCACAAGACTAGTTGTGCTATTTTTAATGCTCGAATGAGGGATGGATCTCCTGTCACTGATCATGATTGTACATGATCGAGAAGATAGAACTCCTAAGCAAGCTCGGCTTTTTCCTACATGGGGAGTTGGGAAAAGATGCGATCCTGAATTCCTTGCCTCCATCCTTCTGACCTTTCCATACTCATTTTTGAATGATAAAGCCTGCAGTCAACTACCACGGTTTGTTGGGATTGTTACAGAACTTTGAGAAGGACAACCAGCTCTCTAAGGGATTGGTTAATATGGTTAAAGGATCTAAGGTGGGGCGTCAACCCTTTGGAAAAGGAAAGAAGAAAAAGAATAAGAAAAAGGTGCAATATGCTAGGACATCTATAAGGGGTCAGATGCAGAAGAAGAAAGTTGATAAAAGTCAAGCTGAATGCTTTCATTGCAAAATGCAAGGGCACTGGAAGAGGAACTGTCCTCTTTACATTGTCACACTTGATCCAAACAGGCCAAAGAAAAAAAGGGGTAAGATGTTGCTCAGCAAGGTATTTATAGGATAACACCTTGTAATTTTTTGTATATGATAATCAAACCTGGGTATTAGATGCCGGGAGTCCTTTTAATATTTGCAATTCATTGCAGGGACTACAGGTCACTAGAAGATTTGAAGACAATGAAAGATACCTTAATATCGGCGATGGAAGATTAGTTCCAGTTATGGCATTAGGAGTTCTTGAAATAGTTTTCAGTAGAAATGTCATTATACTAAATGATTATCATTTTTGCTCAATGTTCTTGTTGAACATAATTTTTATAGGCCTTCTGGCTAAAAGTCATTATGAAATTTTAATAAAGAATGTTACTTTGAATATTATTATGAATGGAGTCACTGTAATGACTGGGCATTTATCTAATGATTTTATATATTATCATAGCCTGTGAATGTAGTGTACAAATCAAGTAAGCGCCCTAGAATAAATGATATCATAGATATTTATCTTTGGCACCATCGGCTGGGTCATATCAACAAGAATAGATTGAACAGGTTAATCCAGGAGGGCATCCTTTGAGTTGATGATTGTGAATCATTAACTACCTGTGAATCCTATCTTCTTGGTAAAATAACCAAGTCATCTTTTACTGGAAAAAGTGAAAGAGCCAAAGAGCTATTGAGTCTAGTACATACTGATCTATGTGGATCAATGAGCACTTGTGCTAAAGGTGGATATTACTACTTCATTACTTTTACAGACGACCTTTCTAGGTTAGGTTATGTCTATCTTATGAGACATAAATATGAATCGTTTGAAATGTTCAAACTATATCATAAAGAAGTAGAAAAACAAACAGGTAAATGTATTAAGACCCTTCGATCAGATCAAGGTGGCGAATACCTTTCAAATGACTTTATGACATATTTAAGGTAGAATGGGATTCTCTCCCAATGGAAAGGTTATCTTTTGATAGGTCATGGAATTCATCTTTCTAAGAAGGATTGTTCAACAACTCCTAATAAAAGAGAACGTATGAGTCGAATTCCATATGCTTCGGCAGTGGGATCGACTATGTATACTATGACATATACAAGACCATATCTAGCATACTCAGTAGGAGTAGTGAGTAGATACTAATCTGATCCAGAGAAAAACACTGGCAAGTTGTTAAGACAATTTTTAAGTATTTGAGAAATACTAAGGACCAGTGGTTAGTCTATGGAGAGTCTGATTTGACTTATAGGATATACTGATTTCAGTTTTTAATCAAATCATGATGATAGCAAAAGTGTGTCGGGTTTCGTGTTTATCCTAATGGTGGAGCTGTTTGCTGAAAAAGTTTCAAGCAACATACAATGGTAGATTCAGTGTGCGAGACAGAGTACATTGCTGCATCAGATGCTGCGAAAGAAGCTGTGTGGCTGTGAAAGTTTATCTCCGAGCTTGGAGTGGCACCTTCCATAGATGGACCAGTCTTATTGTATAGTGACAGCACTGGTGCCATAGCTCAAGCAAAGGAACTAAGAGCACATCAGTGCACCAAGCACATACTGCATCGGTTTCATCTCATTCGAGAGATTGTAGAACGAGGTAACATAAATCTTCCGTAGATTGACGGAAAGAAAAACCTAGGTGACCCATTTACTAAAGCACTCAGCATCAAGGAGTTTGACGACTTTAAATTGAAGATGGGTATTAGATACTGTAATGAGTGGCTTTAGGCTAAGTGGGAGTTTGTTGGGAATTGTATCCTAAAGCTAACCATTTGATGATTGTGCTAATGTAAATAGCATATAAATTGATATATTAATAAAAGTTATTTGGCAGTTTATTCATTAGAAGAACATCTTCTTAAAACTCCTAATAGTAATGAAGCCCTTAGGATCTTCTTTTACAATAAAGGAGGATTTATCTTTGAACATCCTCAAAAGAGTTCGTGACCAAATGATATACTATGACTGGGCTATAGTACTATCAATTATATGACATTGTATATCATATTTGTTGGTTGTCCTCTTAACCAAGGAGTGTAGAGACACTGGTATACATACATGTGAGAGTGTAGGAGTATATTTCACCAAACGTGACTCATTTCCGGATACTTTACTGTCAAGAGTTAATCCGAGAAGATATGGGTATAAATATCCTTAAGACCTGAGAATCACAATCGGTGACTTGCAAGCAACTCATTGTACTTAGGTGCCGGACCACCTGGATTTCTAATACAGCTACGAAAGGTTACTGGGTGCAGTCAAGTACTTGTGGTAGTCAGTTGTTGATCAATATGGAATTTGATCTATCCCATTAAAAGGAAAATGCTTGTGTTTCAATTTAGCAAGACCTTGGCCAAGGCACTTCATGTGAAGGTCACATGATCACTAAAGTTGAAATCACTTTATGGATTTGCTATTTAGAGTTGATAGGCTCTTAAGCCATCCTTAGCATTTGTGGTCAAAAGGATGAATTATACGGTAACTATTTATTAGGGTTCTTGGAGTTTGCTTGGCAATTCTTCGACCTATCCGAACGTCGGGTTCCATTGCTAGATGGGCACATCGATTAGTATAGAAAGTTGTTTCTATGCTATTAGCTTAGGTTCGAACCTAGAGAGTCACACGCATAGAAGTTTTCTAGGATGATCTATTTGCTGATCAATGATTGAGAATCGTATATGATTTAATTAATCAATTTGATTGATTGAATTATCTCAATTGGGTTAAGTAGACGTGAATAAGATTTAATTTTGTTTAAGTCTATTAGAAGGACTAATCAATTTCAAATATTGATTTAAAATTAGACTTGATTTGATTTAAATAGATTCAGGACTAGACAAATTTGATTTGGGCTAGAACCATGATCTATGAAGGTTCAGTCCAATAAATTAAAATCAGCTTAAACCAAAATCCAAACCCAAACCCCTCGCATAAGGATCTCACATGATGAGATAACTTGATTAAATTCTCATGTAGAATTTAATATATTAATTTAATCTTCTCCAAACCGTTTTCGTTGAAATTCTAAGTGTTAGAATTCATATGAAATTAATGTACCTCTTTGAATTAACCAACGATGAAATTCTAAGTGTTAGAATTCATATCTCTTTGGTTTTCACCGAACGTCAGAATTAACCAAATGTTGTGTCTCTTTGGTTTTTACCGAACGTTGGAATTAACCAAATGCTGCGTCTCTTTGGTTTTCATCGAACGACAGAATTCTAAATGTTAGAATTCAATGGGCTAAAGGCTACATTGAGCCTATAAATTATAGGACATTCTTCACCAGATAACACAACACAATACACGATATGTCGTGGATTGAAATTCTAAAGAGTTAGAACACAAAATCCTGGTATGATTCTGGTGTTAGCAAAAGTATGGTGGATCTTGGAGAAAGATTCAAGTGGAAGATTCAAAATCAGCAAAGTTATTTTTCTGTGAGCTAGCACTCTTAAAAATCCGATCATTCGGGGACTTCGCATGGACGATACTAGAGGCCAGACGATTGAACGGCTACAGAGCACAAAGATTTACCTACTGTTCTTAAGGTAAGTGATTTGATCCCTAGATCTTAAGGCAGGCTTCAAGATAAGTAGTATGACTTCTCATCTTGAAGATCAAGATATGATCTTGATTATTTAATTTATATGCATAATTTAGATCAAACGATCCTATATATAAGGTAAAGATATGATCTTGATGCATGTGAGATAGATTAATATGTAATCTTTAAGTTTCCGCATTGATAATTGTTATCAAATTATTAAAATATGCATGCCTCGAGATTGTTTTTCCAACAATGTGCCCATCACACTCTGATATAGTCAGATGCAGGAGGAGGTGACTCCATCGCTCAACAGAGGCACAATCAGAGGGTTGATGGAAAAGATCGATGTTGACAGAGAGGGGAGTCAGTGAAAAGAAGAGGAATGCTAAGTTTTTTTGTCTTTGTGCAGATAGGGAAAAGCAAAAAATAAGGCTGAGTTTTTTGTTTTTTTTTTGATAGCATCTGATTGGTTAGGGAGTAGCAACAAGAAGCAAGGAAATTTTTTTTTTAATAGGAGATAGATGATTTTGAGGTGCTAACAAGAAGCAAGGATTTTTTTAATAGATAAAAAAGTAGAAGAAATAAGATAGAAGATAGAAAAGTACTAGATTATCAACACTAAGCTCTGATATCAACTATTACGAACCTCGATCACAACGATAGGTAGAATAGGGAATTTGGGGTAACTGTGATTGCTTCAAGGGGATCACGCTTCCAGATAACTGCTTCGAGGAGGTTAGACCTCTTGATAACCACTTCGAGGGGGGTTAAGCTTCCAAACAAAAAAAACCAATTTTATTATTTCACCATGATAAGTCAGAAGGGATGTTACATATTTATGGGGTTAAAATTCTAATTATGCAAGAAAAACTAATACAATTATATAAAAAAACTTTCTAATGGAACTAATGCATAATTGAGGGAATAAATCATTGTCTAAGATCATGAGTTTTCCTTAATAACTAGATCCTTCAAATCAAGAGAATATTATAGATTTGAAAAGATCTTTAAAATTAGAAAATCGTATCACTTCCTTAGTCAAGGATATTCAAATTTAATTTTGATGGTTATGTAAGAACTCATAGTAGTACTGGTGCTAGGTTTTTGATTAAGGATTGTTTGGGAAGATATTGTTAATTGGATCAATCCCTATTCAAGTTTCCTTTGCTCCAATTGCAGAATTACTAGCTACTTGATACGATATAAACAAAGCTATTCAAAGTTTTTCAGCTTTATGCTACATTATGGATGGTGATTAGCAATAGTTACTTCTTTGTTAACTAGTGAATTCAAATGGATTCGTTCCTTATTAAAGAACTTAAAGATCGTTAAGTTGCTGATTTCTTAGCAAGTATGGCTTATAACCTTCACGATTTGAGATGCCTATTATAAGCTAAAATCCATAAAGAATTGGCAACATCCTATGAATTGTATTGATTCTTATGTGACAAAAGAATTGTTTTTGTGACATAACGGAACCTCAATGGCACTATTTTAAAAACTATGCTTGATATATTTACTTCTCTATGTGATTTTTTTATATAATAAAAAACTATAATTTTCACATGATACATAGAAAAAATTGAAATTATAAAATTAATTCATTAAATAATTAAATAAAAAACTCATATTTAAAATTGGCATAATTTAAATTATATGTAAATTCAACTCAACTCAACTCAACTCATCTAAGCATTTTTCCAACTACATGGGGTGGGCTACATGAATCTACTTTCTCTACTGTGTTCTATTCAGGACTAAGTCAACTTTTAAATTAGAAATAGTTATATCTTTTTTAATTATTTTTGTTTATGTTAGTTTAGGTCTACCTATACTTCTATTTTTACTATGGATTGTTAAAATATCACTCTTTCTAATTGAAGCATCTAAAGGTTTTCATTGTATATATCCAAACCATCGTAATCGATTTTCTCTCATTTTCTCTTTAATTGGGGCTACACATATAATTTCTCTTATATGTTTATTTCTAATTATATCTTTTAAAATTTTACCATATATTCATCTTAACATGCACATTTTTATTATACTTAATTTATTCACATATTGTTTTAGTATTACCCAACACTCTGTTTTATATAGTATACCTGGCCTAATATCGATTTTATAAAATTTTTATTTTAATTTTAATGGTATACGTCGATCATATAATACTCTCGAAGTACTCATCCACTTAATTCATCCTCCTTTAACTCTATGATTCACATCTTTACCTATTTCATCTTCTTACTAGATAATTGATCCCAAATATCTAAAATTTTTACTCCTTGGTATCTCTTGGCTTGCAATCTTCACTGTTTCTTCATTTGTATTTCTATTCCTACTAAAATTACATTTCATGTATTCAGTTTTAGTTCTACTAATCTTAAAACCTTTATATTCTAAAGCCTTTCTCAAAATCTCTAGCATAGCATTTACTTCAGATAAATTATATGTAAATTATATTAAATAATTAATTGAACTATTTTGGCTAACAAAATTAGCATCTATAGATAAATATTTGGTACATGACTATTTTAATTATCATAATAAATGAGATAATTTTTCAATTAAGCTAAGCCATTTAACTTATGTGATTTGATGCTGATTCTTCGGACTTCTTGTCCTTGGAAGATGATGATAGTTTTGAATTTGGTGTGGCTTATAGAGATACTAAAAGAGGGAGGCATTGATAATGGAATTCGGTTGAGGATTAGACAAGTTTTTAAAGTGCTAACAATTTTATCTTGGCTATGTGTAAGGTAAAAGACTTGGTGGATTTATCATGAGAGAGAAGCATAGAGGATAGACTAAATTATATAATAATTAAAGAACAAGGATGATCATCTAGGAAAATAACTGGGAACAAATAAAGAATCCATCAAAGGATAAATGAAAAGAATGGCCCAATTAATTAGAGATAAAAAATGGAAGATTTTAAGAGCCAATGCAGGGATTTCGATAGTAATTCTTTGAGCTATGATTTTTTAAGTGGCGATGGTTATAAGATGAGTTAGGTTTTTGAGATAGTAAAAGAGTAAGTTATTAATAATGAGATCTAAATATGCTTTGAAATTTGAAAGGTTAAATAATTTTGAAAATTTTCAAGTTTCAAAATTTTTGATTCAGTAATTCATATGGAAAAATATTTAGAGGGATGTTTGGGAGAGAGAAGCATATTAGATGAATTGGATTAATCAATAATTAAAGATAAGGTTGATAATTTAAAAATAATCTAAATTAAAAAAGGAAATTTGTGAAAAGATGAATTTAATCCACTCTAAAAGTCAAAGTAGGGGTAATAATTAGATTGGTAGAAATAGAAAAGTAATTATGCAAATTGGATTCCTTCCCTTTTTTCCATGATTTTCTTTAGATTTTGGTAAATTTCTAAAAGGGAAGAGATTCCTCTTTAGTTTCATCTAAAAATGGTCTACAACAATAATAACAATAACAACAATAAAGTCTTACTCCCAAATTAATTGGGGCCAGCTAGATGAATCTATTTTTTTCATTCAACTCTATTTTGGATCATATTTTTGTAAGATGCAAAGATTTTAAATATTTCTTTATTACTTCTTTTCATAGGATTTACGGTCTACTTTTACCTTTTTTTTTTTTTTACTTTCTACATTTATTAAGTCACTTCTTCGCGTAAATATATTTTTAGGTCTACATTGCGCATGTCCAAACCATCTAAGTCATCTTTTCCTTAATTGAAACTACCACTATTTTTTTAGGGATGATTTTATTTTTTTTATTCTATCTTACTATGCATCCATCTTAATATACTCATTTTATCATATTCATCTAATGTACATGCATTTTTCTAACTACCCAACACTTCATATCATAAAGTATAGTTAATCTAATATCAAAATAACATTATGTAATGTGATATCACAGCAATCTTAATATTAGTTATAATATTATTAATATCGTTAAGTCATACTTTCTACTTTATTATATCATATTATATAGTTCATAGATTTTTATTGTTAACATTATAGTAACAAGTTGTTATAATATTGTTTGTGTATTATATTATCTCAATAATATTCATCACAATAACATTAATAATATTTGAAAATTATTCCTGATTTTGTTATGGGCAATTAAACTTGACTTGAGATGGAAAACTAGATCAGGGTCCCTAGGGTTACTTCCCCCAACGTGGGAGCCTTGGCTCCCAGTTGAGAAAACCTCAAACTCTATATGCATCAAAGAGCCCATTTTAATCTTCCAGTTTCCAATATTAAAATGTAAACGTATGAATCTTGTTACTTTGACGATAATTCAGGTTTGCTTGCATTTTTTTTTGAGCTTGTTGCAGAGATCAAATGTAATTGATGTTTTAAAAATGATTTGCTGCTACCTAATGCTGTCCACAACTTTTATGGTTTATTTTACATAGGTTTCATGCTATTGAAAGATGAGGTGCTTGAAGATATATTTTACAAGTTTAAAGATTGGGTTTGTGCTGACAGGTCAATTCATGCATTTTGTTGATCTGGATCAGCCCAACTTAAACTTGAAGGTTTTTTTTTTTAAAAAAAACTCTTCCAACATCTTGGTTATAAAATTCAAGCAAATTCCACTATGAACTTCTGGCTTCATTTCGTGATGAAACACCAAGAAACCAATTGAAATTTTGAGCATTCTTGGTAGCGAGTTTTCCATTTCTCCATATGTCCTACAGCGTGTTGATGGATATAGAAAGCTGATGAACTCGTGAGTGAGTTTGTGTGTTTTTGTATTTAAGTGGGGATTCTCATAAGGAATAATATAAGTGAGGCTACGTAGAACATTATCATGTGTATCTTTGGATTCCAACTTCATACTAGTTGTAGCTTGTAAAACTAAATTAATTAACTAGGTGGGATCCCTTTCACGTTTTCAGTCTCATCATTTTTCCTTTGGATCCCTTTCAGCTTAGTTAAGTATGCACATAGACGATAGAAAAGAAGCGACCCTCTTTCCAATGGATGTAATTGTTTTCCTTAACCACAATCGCATCCATGCATGCTTACTTACAAGGCACTCCATTTCAAAGATCAACGTCAACCTTTTGCTCTTGCAATGATGGAAATTCTTAGAGAAACCTCCCTCTTTCGGATCGAGGAACAAGTGACCATCGACAAGATCTATCACCTTTGTAATTTGCGAACACACTCATTACACTAAATCACATCATAGGCCAAAACAATAAAGTTAAACCATTCACACTTGGAGTTGGAGTCCAAGCAACTGCTCCAATAGCCAGCTGTAGCATCCTTTAAATTAATTCTCCTTGTTCCACCAAAGTGCACAGGGGCCCCAGGAAAAGTTCTACATTTTTAATACATTCTTCACTGACTGTAACCCTTATGGACTTGTTAAAGACTCTACTAGTTCCCTCATCTTCCATAAATTGCAGGAAAATAGAACAAAAAGGTTATTTAATCTCAGAATTCTTTCTTTTAAGGTAAATAAGTTCTAATGCATATGATAATTATCTTTATAAATTGATTATGCAAGCATCTTTTAGCTTTTCTCCTATTATATATGTGTATATATATATATATATATTTAGGAACGAAACAAGTTACAATAAAGAATCTTAGAATTCCTCATATTGATATGACACTAGGAAATCTTGCAAGCAAGGATCTAAGTAAAATTATGGAAAAGAATGCACTTAGGTTCCAATCTGTGAGATATATATTGAGATAGTGAAAATGGAGAATGAGCACTTGATAAGGCCTAATGAACAATATAAAAAAAATTATGATACTATTGGAGCTTATATTGCATGGCCTTTGACATTTGTAATACATTTATTTCAACAATATTTTATAATTTTTTTTTCTTATTTTTGACTACAAATTTATCTAATCATATATAAATATTTTTTATATTTTTTTTGTAGGTAGCATATGTTGAGGGATCAATCAAAATGTACTTTGAGTTTGATTATTTTTCTACATTTTTGTTACGAACTTTAACGTACTTGTCATTTCTCTTTGATGTGATGTATATATATTACAATTTTTGGATTTATTGGATTCTATCAGCATCTTTATACAAATTCATTAAGATAATTATTATTTAAGATATGTGGTTTTAAAGTTTTATTATACAACTATTATTATGACGTGCCATTATATAGTGTATAAATATGTAACATACATACACACATATACATATACATATACATACATACATGCACACATATTTCAATAACATTTTTATTTAAATTATCAAAAAAATTTGTCACCAACATGTTGAACCATTGGTAATTCTATTATAGGAATGTTATGAAAGAGCTTCACCAGCACTTCAAAGGGCTAACAAATATTTTTTTAATAACATTTGAAAATATTAGTAATTCCTTTTCATGATGTAATCCTCATTGTAAAAGGGTTTCACTAATATTTGGAACTATCATTAAATACTTTTTAGTGACATTTGAACGTATTATTATTTATTGCATTTCTTTTTTTCTTCTTATTTAAATACATTTTGTAGGGGCATTAAAAGCATTTTTGATATTTCTAAAATGCTAGTAAATTTTTAGAACATACTGTTAGATGTACCTTTACCAACATTTAGAGGTATGGTTTTTTATTACGTTCCTATTTTTCTTTTTTACTTAAAAGCATTTTGTATTACCGCTAAAGATATTTACGATGTTTCAAAAATTATAGCAAGCCTTTAGAAAATATTGCTTAATATAGCTTTTAACAATATTTATAAAAATATCATTGATTAATTAACGACATATATAGCTATTAATGGTATATTCACTTAACACTTGATAAAAGTGCTGCTAAAGGTATTAGTACGTAGTAGCACTTTTGATACCGATAAAAATATAGATTATTGTAGTAAGCAATTATTATTTTTATAGAAGTATGTTATATGTGTATCAATTTAAATTTTGTGTCTTACTTTGTACACTATAATTTTTAATAAATAATAAATTATTTGTGATAATAATTTACTTAACTATATAATATGTACACACGTGTGCATGTGTTCGCACATGCCGCTTGTACTGTTTTTGGAGATGGACCATATCACTGCTACTTTATCATATATAATCTTGGGCTTACTGGTAAATCTGAGCACCACATTATATATGTAGGATTTCCTTGAATATATCAATATGAGATCAAGTATTTAAAGGATAAGCGCACACGCACAAAAATGATTCACTACAAGAGAATTAAAATATTGCGACGCCCAAATGCGTCGCAATTGCGTCGCTAAACATGCTATTGCGACGCAATAGCGATGCAACGAGGGCATCGCTCAACTGTCCGTCGCAATACCCTTTTGTCGCAATTGCGTCGCAATTTTGCGACGCTCTTGCGACGCCACATTGCGTCGCAATATTGCGACGCATGCAAATGGGTCGCTAAATTAAAAAAAAATTTTAAAAAAAATTTATTTTTAAATATTGCGATGCACTAAATTGCGTCGCAATATTTAAAATTAATTTTTAAAATAAAAAAAAATTATTATTAAATATTGCGACGCACTAAATTGGGTCGCAATATTGCGACTCATCCAGCTGCGTCGCAACATTTAATAATAATAATTTTAGTATAATAGCGATGCAATTTGAGTCGCTAATGTGTAAATAAAAATTATTTTAAAATATTGCGACGCAAGGTAATTGCATCGCAATATTTATTAAAAATTTTTAAGATAAAATAGCGACTCAATTTTAGTCACTAATGCGTCGCTATTAAATTTATTTTTAAATTATTGCGATGCCAGATCATTGCGTCGCAATATTTAATAATAATATTTTAAAAATATTAGCGATCCAATATCAGTCGCTAATGCATCGCAAATTTTATTTTTAAAAATATTTAAATGATTAAAAATTAAAACGGTTAATTCAATTTCGCTAAATTTAAATATTGATACAAACATTTTTCACTCAATCCAAACAATAATATATTTCAAAAAATAATTTATATATTAAAATTTTGAAGTTTTTACAACATAAAAAAAGAAAAAAAATACATCAAGAATCTGAACGATCACGTGGAGGCTGTGGAGGCTGAAGACTCTGCGACAAGCGGCTAACCATATCCCGCAAATAATGCATCTCATCTCGCATGTCTGCAACCTCCTGATCCCGGCCTCGCATACGATCCTCAAAATCCTGCTCGACCTCCTGGTGAATCTCCTCTGCAATAGATCTGCGAAGCTCCTGTAAACGCTCGGAGGAAGATCAGCAGGAACTCGCGAGCTGGAGGCCTGATGGGGAAAAAATGTAGAAGCTCTAGTGCCCAGACCATAGACCCTGCGGTCTCGTGGCTGGGCACCAACAGCCTCCAAAAACACACGTCGACTCTCCTCTGCTGAGAGTTCGACGAGCGTCTCCCCATCAGTAGAGTCGACCTGCGATGCCTGGGAGCGAAGCTCGTCGACTCGTGTCTTGAAATAATGAAATCAACAATAAATGAGTTAATAAATTTCTCAAAATAAAATTTTAGAAATTAAATAGATACTACATCAATCTAATTTCTTACCGCAACCTCCCGTGATCGCGTGTCGACCCAGGAGCCGTCCCTCCTGGTGTGTCGCCCTGAATAGACGAAACTTACCAGGATCTCCGCCCTCCTGCTCAGTCTATAACAATAAAAAAATGATATTAATACAAATATTTGTAAATAACTAAAATAATAATTAAAATATTTATGTTTTCTTACCATACGCCGTCTGTGCTCCTGAATCGAAATGGAGCCCGAAGTATGACGGGAGAGACCCGTGCCAGGACCGCCCTTCTCAGATCGGCGGTTCGTGCTGGCTGATGCGGACCTCCTGCGCCAGCCATCGGACTCCCAGGCCTGCTGCCACTCGTGCCAAATACCCTCTGGCACGTGTGCAGGACGCTGACCCGATGACCTCCAACGATGAAGCATGTCGGAGTATCGGCGTCGCGTCAGAGCCTCCCATGCTGCCCTAATGGCATCATGGCTAGCAGGATCCCACGTAAACTTTTTCTGCATTAAAATAAACAGTTAGTTTTGAATTTATTAAGTTTAAAAATTATATATCACTGATAAATTGTATTCAATAAGTTTACCTGAAACTCAGAAAAATAAAACTCCCTCGTGGCTGGAGATACGTGGTGCCAATCGTAGCCACTGGGATCTGCACGCCTCTGAAAAACGGCACTGATGTGGCTGGATACATGATGCTGCTCAATGAATCTGTTAAAAAAATGCAAGTTTATAAGTAAATGACTTAAAAACATAAACAAATATTTTTAATTAGTATATACTTACATCCCCTGAGCATCAAGTCTAAGTACGTGCGGCCGATGGTGGAAGAACTCTCAGAGGTCTGTGCCGATCGGCTGGATGGTAATACTGCTGCAGAGATCGAAGGCTGCGCCTCTGCTGGAGATCCAAACTCTCCATCTCCGACGCTCATGTGATCTGATGTCGCAGGATCCAAACTACGTCTCTGCTCACCCAATCTATCGTCGGTAGATCTACCTCTGCCCCTCATACTGAAAATACTAAAGATTCACACAATTAAATTACGATTAATGATTGACTATGTAAGAATTTAACACTTATAAAAAAAAGTTAAATTTTAAAAAACCTTTGTTTAATCGGTGTCATTTATTTCATGAAATGTTGGTTCAACATCCGATGCCGTATCGGATTGCGAATCAGTTTCATTATCATCGGAAGGAAACCGAACATTTGCATCCGCAATTTCTTGGACATCACCATTGGATCTCTAAGTGATGTTTCAGGAGCCCTTGTGTCGTCCTCAATTGCATGCATTTCCATCTCATCCTCTTGAAATGCAGGGCACTCGGCTGATTGACTTGATGAACTCTCCTCTAATACATTGTTGAACGTGGGACGATTTTAGAAATGGCCCACCAATCTCGCTTGTCGTTGCGCAAACTTGGATATCCGCAGTAAAAGACTTGCTGAGCTTGGGATGCAAGGATGAATGGGTCATATTTCTGCAATCTTCGTCGATGGTTCACTTCAACCAAATTATAGTCGTTATGAACCCTTTTGCCCACAGGAACTATCGGATCGAACCAATCACAACGAAACAATACGGTTCGTTTCATAGGCCAACCGGGATATTCAACTTCAACCACCTCTACTAACTTTCCATAATAATCCTGCATATTTGCTCCAACACTTTCTCCTTTCACACACACGCCCCAGTTCTGCGTGCCTCTTGAAGCTGCTAATCGTTCAATCTGAAATTTGTACCCATTTAAAATAGCCAGTAGAGATTGTTACGGTCTTCAATGGCCATTGCGATAGACATTTAATGAAAATATTGTCGGTTGTCGACCATGGACCGTTGACCTATAAATTAATAAGCTATTGACATCCAATTCAAAAATAATAGTATTACTAAATATATAACTAAATTATTTCTTGGTCACAACTAAGGTTAATAACAACCATTTAAATCATTTATAAGTACACAAATTTTTTTTAGGCAACTAAGGACCCTACCATGCAAGGGCGAGCCACGGCTACGATCCTTGGCGTGCTAGCAAGGACCGATGCACAGGTTCATGGCTAAAGGGAGGGCTTGAGTTTGTGTCGGGCCGCAAGGCGGTGCGTTTAATCATTAGACTTCACAAGAATTCAAGTGTCTTAAATAATTCTACCTTCACTCCATGTCTATAAGGTAAGGCCCTATCCCATTCAAGAATATTTTTTGTGATATGTTATTCTGCTATTAATTATCATCGATCGGTAACATTGAAATTTCGGCAGCATTTCCCCATATGTTCTCCTAAATGTGTGGTATATAAGCCACACTAGGAGAACGTATGAGCAAATGCAAACCGAAATCTCACCCCACGATGATTACTAGCAGACTAACATGTCACAAGAAATATTCCCAAACTGTCCACCAGGACAATTTGAGAATTTGCAAGACTAAGGCTTACAAATTCTCAAACGGGTCTAAAGGTTAAAGTGCTGTGATTATGGAAGTCCGAAGACAATCGAACTTATGCTTGTTATTCTTAACTTCTTGTGAATTATACATGTAATCACTAACTTTTTAAGATTATTGTGTCAAATACAATGTTTGCGAATACTAAAATGTAAATCATTGAAACTAGTAATTTGTTGCTGGAAATTAAATAATATTACAACAAAACATTTTATTTAGCATTTCAAAATGTAATGCATCATTAGTTTGCAGCAGAATATAAATAATCAAGACATAACAAATGTAAATGAGTATAAATGCACAAATACTATTGTCATAAACATTCTGCTTAAATTAATTATTGCATAAATATTATGTAAATTAAATAATAATACTATCTAGCATTACAAATATTATTGAATAATCAAGACATAAAAACAGTCTATCCAAACAGCTTTATTGAAAAAACAGAGGGGGGGGGTTTCCCCCCTCCCCCCCCCGGGGGGGGTTTTCCCCCCTCCCCCCTGTTAAGGAAATATTTTTTTTTTTGTCACAGTGGCCTGGCCACCGTGGCCAGGCCACTGCCGGCCACGGCAGCGTGGCCGGACAAGAAAAGAAAGGGGGGGGGGGGGGGTTTCCCCCCTCCCCCCCTGTTAAGAAATTTTTTTTTTTTTTGTCACAGTGGCCTGGCCACCGTGGCCAGGCCACTGCCGGCCACGGCAGCGGCCGTGGCCGAGAAGACGGCCACGGCAGCGGCCGTGGCCGAGTCCGGCCGCGGCCACGGCCGTGGCCGGACAAGAAAAAAAAGGGGGGGGGGGGGGGGGTTTCCTCCCCTCCCCCCTGTTAAAAAAAAAAAAATTTTTTTTTTGATTACAGTGGCCTGGCCACCGTGGCCAGGCCACTGCCGGCCACGGGCAGCGGCCGTGGCCGCCTTGTCCGGCCGCGGCCACGGCCGTGGCCGGACAAGAAAAAAAAGGGGGGGGGGGTTTCCTCCCCTCCCCCTGTTAAAAAAAAAAAAATTTTTTTTTTTACAGTGGCCTGGCCACCGTGGCCAGGCCACTGCCGGCCACGGCAGCGGCCGTGGCCGGAGAAGACGGCCACGGCAGCGGCCGTGGCCGTAGGGAAATCATTAAAAAAAAAATTTTTTTTTTTAGAGTATTGGGGCTAACCTTGGTCGAGATAACAAGCCGGAGTCGGATGAGATCGCGGGGTAGCCGGAGGACGGGGATGCGCCGGAGCAGCGAGCGGCACGGCGGCGGCTAGGTCAAGACGGGAAGAAGAAGAGGAGAAAGGGGGCTTAAATATAGTAATTAGCGACGCAAAATTGCGTCGCAATTTTTTTTTTTTTTTTTTTTGTCTTAGCGACGCACTAGTGCGTCGCTAATCCATCGTTAATATATGTTTATTATAATTTTCTGAAAACATAGCGACGCCAATAAATGCGTCGCTAAGCGTCGCTAAATTGGCGCCATCATCCGGCGGGAAAAATATTTTTATTTTCTAATAATTGCGTCGCTAAGGCGTCGCAATATTTTTTTAATATTTTAAATTGATTAAAATAAAAACTTATTACAATAATTGCGACGCAAGCAGTGCGTCGCAATTATTTTTTAAATATTTTTAAATGAAAATATTTAAATTTATTATAATAATTGCGAAAAATTGCATCGCAATAATTTTTTAATATTTTTAATCAGCTATATGTATTTTAATAATATTGCGACGCATGTATGCGTCGCAATATTATATTTCTTTTATTTATTAATACTGATAAAAATCATATATAATTGCGACGCATATATTTCATCGCAATATTTGTTTATNAATATAATTGCGATGAAAAATTGCGTCGCAATAATTTTTAATATTTTTAATCAGCTATATGTATTTTAATAATTGCAATGCATGTATGCATCGCAATATTATATTTCTTTATTTATTAATACTGATAAAAATCATATAATTACGACGCATATATTTCGTCGCAATATTTGTTATATTTTTTAAACTGCGTCGCTAAGGCATCGCAATAATTTTAATATTTATAAATGATAATATTTATAATTAATGTTAATAATTGCGACGACAATGGCATTGCAATATATTTTATAAAATTTTAATTACATAAATTTATTTTAAAAAAATTGCGACGCACCATATGCGTCGCAATATTATATTTCTTTTATTTATTAATACTGCAAAATTTTTTATTTACTAAAAATAATTGTGACGCATATATTTCGTCGCAATATTTATTTATTTATTAATGATAATATTAATAATTATGATAATAATTGCGACGCCATATTACGTCGCAATATTTTTTTAATATTTTTAATTAGATATATTTATTTAAAAATAATTGCACACAAATTATGCATCGCAATATTTTCTTTTTTATTTATTAATACATATAAAAATTATTTACTAAAAATATTGCGATGCATACATTGCGTCGCATTATTTGTTTAATTTTTCCTCTAAAATGCATCGCAAAGATCCGACAGTTGCGATCGATCCAAGCCGTGATCCCGATCGGCCACGACCTATCTCGGACAGTTGCAATCCGTCCGAGAACGGCGACGATCCGACGGTTGCGATTGATCCAAGCCCTGATCCCGATCGGCGACGACCGATCTTGGACTGTGGCAATCGGTCCGATCGGCAAAGATTCGACGGTTGCGATCGATCCAAGCCTTGATCCCGATCGACCATGACCTATCTCGGACAGTTGCAATCCGTCCGAGATCGGCGACGATCCGACGGTTGCGATCGATCCAAGCCCTGATCCCGATCGCGATGACCGATCTCGGACCGTGGCGATCCGTCCGAGATCGGTGACGATCCAACGGTTGCGATCGATCCAAGCCCTGATCCCGATCGGCGACGACCGATCTCGGACCATGGAAATCCATCCGAGAACGGCAACGATCCGACGGTTGCGATCGATCCAAGCCCTGATCTCGATCGGCCATGACCGATCTCGGACCGTGGCGATCCGTCCGAGATCGGTGACGATACAACGGTTGCGATCGATCCAAGCCCTGATCCGATCGGCGACGACCGATCTCGGCGTGGCAATCGGTCCGATCGGCAAAGATCTGACGGTTGCGATCGATCCAAGCCGTGATCCCGATCGGCCATGACCTATCTCAGACAGTTGCCATAGTCCGAGATTGGTGACGATCCGACGGTTGCGATCGATCCAAGCCCTGATCCCGATCGGCGACGACCAATCTCGGACCGTGGCGATCCGTCCGAGATCGTGACGATCCAACGGTTGCGATCGATCCAAGCCCTGATCCCGATCGGCGATGACCGATCTCGGACCATGGCAATCCGTCCGAGAACGGCGACGATCCGACGGTTGCGATCGATCCAAGCCCTGATCTCGATCGGCCACGACGATCTCGGACCGTGGCGATCCGTCCGAGATCGGTGACGATCCAACGGTTGCGATCGATCCAAGCCCTGATCCCGATCGGCGACGACCGATCTCGGACCGTGGCAATCGGTCCGATCGACAAAGATCCGACGGTTGCGATCGATCCAAGCCGTGATCCCAATCGGCCACGACCTATCTCGGACAGTTGCAATCCGTCCGAGAATGGCAACGATCTGACGGTTGCGATCGATCCAAGCCCTGATCCCGATCGGCGACGACCGATCTCGGACCGTGGCGATCCGTCCGAGATCGGTGACGATCTGACGGTTGCGATCGATCCAAGCTGTGATCCGATCGGCCACGACCTATCTCAGACAGTTGCAATCCGTCTAGATCGGCGACTATCCAACGGTTGCGATCGATCCAAGCCCTGATCCCGATCGGCCATGACCGATCTCGGACCGTGGCAATCCGTCCGAGATCGGTGACGATCCAATGGTTGCGATCGATCCAAGCCCTGATCCCGATCGGTGACGACCGATCTCGGACCGTGGCAATCGGTCCGATTGGCAAAGATCTGACGGTTGCGATCGATCCAAGCCGTGATCCCGATCGGCCACGACCTATCTCGGATAGTTGCCATCCGTCCGAGATCGGCGACGATCCGACGGTTGCGATCGATCCAAGCCCTGATCCCGATCGGCGACGACCGATCTTGGACCGCGGCAATCGGTCCGATCGGCAAAGATCCGATGGTTGCGATCGATCCAAGCCGTGATCCCGATCGGCCACGACCTATCTCGGACAGTTGCAATCCGTCCGAGATCGGCGACGATCCGACGATTGCGATCGATCCAAGCCCTGATCCCGATCGGCCACGACCGATCTCGAAACGTGGCGATCGGTCCGATCGGCAACAATCCGAGGGTTGCGATCGATCCAAGCCCTTATTCCGATCGGTCACGATCAATTTTGGACCGATCGCTATTTAACATAATTAATTTTTTAAATATATTACGATGCAAAGGGTTGCATCGTATTTTTTTAATATGATAATTATATTATATAAAAAATTAATTTTAATTATAATAATTACGATGCAACAAGTGCATCGCTATATTAAAACATAATTTCTCTAATTAATTTTTGGCTTATTACGTCGCTAATGCGTCGCTATTTAACATAATTAATTTTTTAAAAACATTGCAACTCACTGTGTTACGTCGCAATTATTTTTTCTCATATTTATACTTTATAAAATTTAATTTTATTTAAAATAATTGTGACATATTTATGCATCACTAAATTAAAATTATTTTAATTTATTTTCTGGTTTATTGCGTCACTAATGCGTCGCTATTTAAAATATTTATTTTTTTTCAAAACATTGCGACGCACTGAGTTGCATCGTAATATTTTTTAAAATATTTATACTTTAAAAAATATAATTTCATTTAAATTATTTGTGACGCAATTGTTGCGTCGCTAAATTAAAAATAATTTTTCTATTTTTCTAGTTTATTGTGTCACTAAGGCATCGCTATTTAAAATATTAATTCTTTTCAAAACATTGCGACGCACTGTTATGCGTCGCAATATTTTGTAAACTATTTGTACTTTAAAAAATATAATTTTATTTAAATTATTGCAATGCTTTGTTGCGTCGCTAATTAAAAATAATTTTCTAATTTTCTAGTTTATTGCGTCGTTAATGCGTCGCTATTTAATATATTTAATTCTTTTAAAAACATTGCGACGCACTGTGATGCGTCGCAATATTTTTTTTCTGATAATTAAATTTTATAAAATTTAATTTTATTTAAATTATTTGCAATGCAATTGGTGCGTCGCTAAATTAAAAATATTTTTTTAATTTTCTATTTTATTGCATTGCTAATGCGTCGCTATTTAAAATATTTAATTCTGTTAAAACATTGCGACCCAAATATTGCATCGCAATATTTTTATTGATATTTATATTTAATAAAAATTAATTTAAAAATATTACGATGCAATATTTGCATCGCAATATTAAAAATTTAATTTTTTTGATTTTCTGGTTAATTGAGTCGCTTATGCGTCGCTAATTGCGTCGCAATATTTTGTTATCACAGAGGCGTCGCAAAGTGGTCGCAATTTAGTGACGCAATTATGCGTCGCTAAATTTGCGTCGCTATTTCAGTATTTTCTTGTAGTGGATAGATCCTCTATAATTGAGTATTATCTTCTATGTATTACAATGCATTCAATTTTTTTACCACTATTCCAAATGTGATAACATAATGAATAAACCATATGTTTATTCAGAGTCCAAAAGAAAAGTTTGTCATTTCTCAAAAGTCAATAACGTGTACACCTGAATGAGAAAAAACAAATAATTAATAAGAGTTTCTTTGTACAAATTGTTATCCATACAATATATCATGGAACCAACTCCCATTCTTATCACATGATCCTTAAAATTCTTAATTGGCATGCCTTTAGTCAAAGGATCAGCTATCATCAATTCAGTGCTAACGTGCTCTATAACCACTGTCTTTTCTTTAACACGTTCTCGTATGGCTAAATATTTGATGTCGATGTGCTTGCTTCGACTACCACTCTTATGGTTTTTAGCCATAAACACTGCAGCTGAATTGTCACAGTACATCTTCAATGGCTTAGATATAGAATCCACAATTCTAAGCCCAGAAATGAAACTCTTCAACCATACACCATGCGATGTAGCCTCAAAACATGATACGAACTCGGCTTCCATGGTGGAAGTAGCAGTCAAAGTCTGCTTGGCGCTCCTCCAAGATACAGCTCCACCAGCAAACATAAATATGTATCCAGATGTTGACTTCCGAGAATCAACACAGCCAGCAAAGTCAGCATCAGAGTAGCCAATTATTCCAAATTTTCAGTCCGTCTGAACATAAGCATGTAGTCCTTGGTACCCTGAAGATACCTCATCACCTTCTTAGCAGCTCTCCAGTGGTCTAAACCTGGATTACTCTGATATCTCCCCAACATCCCAACTGCAAATGCTATGTCAGGCCTTGTACAGACCTGAGCATACATCAAGCTACCAACAGCTGAGGCATATGGAATGTTTTCATTTCCTCCCTCTCAAAGTCATTCCTTGGGCACTGACTCAAATTGAACTGTCACCCTTGACTATGGGAGCTATACTCGGTGAACAATTTTTCATCCGAAATCTCTCTAAAATTTTATTGATATAGGTTTCTTGAGATAGACCTAAAACACCTCGAGTCTGTCTCTTTGAATTTAATGCCAATGACATAAGAGGCATCACCCATATCTTTCATGTCAAAATTCTCAGAGAGAAATTGTTTCACCTCATGTAACATACCTTTATATTGGTTGCAAGTAAAATATCATCTACATATAGGACCAAGAAACAAATTTTGCTCCCACTGACCTTCTGGTATATACATTGATCCATGATGTTCTCTACAAATCCAAATGAAGAAATCACATCATGAAATTTTAAGTACCATTGCCGAGAGGCTTGTTTCAATCCATATATAGATCTCTTGAGCTTGCATACTAATTGCTCATTATTACTAGAGGAAAAACCTTCAGGTTGTTTCATATAAACCTCTTCCTCTAGATCTCCATTGAGAAATGCGTTTTCACATCCATTTGTTGCAACTCTAAATCAAAATGAGCAACAAGTGCCATGATAATGCGGAAGGAATCTTTCTTAGATACAGGAGAAAATGTCTCCTTGTAATCAATTCCCTCCCTTTGAGTGAATCCCTTAGCAACGAGTCTTGCTTATATCGCTCAATGTTGCCTAACGAGTCTTTCTTGGTCTTAAAGACCCATTTACAGCCAATGGCTTTTACTCCATCAGGCAACTCAACAAGATCCCAGACTCCATTAACTGCCATAGAATTCATCTCATCTTTCATAGCATCATACCATAAATTAGATTCCTTACAATTCATGGCTTGTGAAAACGTTTCAGGATCATTTTCAGCTCCAATGTTATAGTCCGACTCTTGAAGATACACAATATAGTCACTAGAAATTGCTGATTTCTTTCTCTTGTAGATCTTCTTAATTGTAACAACCTCCTCTGGAGGAGTTCTTGTTCAACTATCTGTTGATGAAGACTGGATCTACTAGATTACCATCAGCTTGTGGAATTTCAACGACTGGTTGTATAATGCCCGTTTGGTCTTGAGGGGCTATAAATAACAATCAATCTGTCACTTGAAGTGGAAGGTTGGAATCTGAATGTTTTCAGAAGAAGCTCTGCAATTGATCACTCCCACTGATCAAGTCATTCTCAAGAAATTTGGCATTTCTCGATTCCACAATCCTAGTTGTGAGATGGACAATAAAATCTATATCCCTTGGACCTCTCGGCATATCCAACAAAATACCCACTAATGGTCCTAGGGTCCAGTTTTTTTCTTGTGGATTGTATACTCTCACTTCACATGGGCATCCCCATACGCGTACATGTCGCAAACTTGGTTTCCAACCTTTAAATAACTCAAATGGCGTTTTAGAAACAGCCTTGGTTGGAACTCGATTTAATATGTACACAGTGTCTTGAGAGCTTCTGTCCACAAGGACTTAGGTAGTTTGGAGCTGCTAATCATGCTCCTCACCATGTCCATCAATGTTCGGTTCCTTCTTTCTGCTACACCATTCTGATCAGGTGAGCCAGGTAAACTGTATTGGGCAACAATCCCATGTTCTTGAAGGAAACTTCGCAAATGGACCAGGCATTTGTCCATTCTCTGTGTATCTCCCATAATACTCACCTCCTCTATCAGATCTCACAATTTTGATTTGCTTTCCACATTGTGTCTCTACTTCTGCCTTGAATACCTTAAAGGCATCTAATGCTTCGTTCTTATTATGAAGCAAGTAGAGATACATAAATCGTGAGTAATCATCAATAAAGCAGATAAAGTATTTCGGACCATAAATCCATATCCGGACAACAAATGTCCGTGTGTATGATCTCTAATAGGTCTGAACTCCTCTTGGCACCTTTCTTTGACTTATTGGTCTGCTTTGCCTTTAATGCAGTCCACACAAGTATCAAAGTCAGTGAAGTCCAAAGTATTGAGTACTCCCTTTTCACTAACCTCTTGATTCTATCTATGGAGATATGTCCCAATCTCCGATGCCACAACATAGAAGAGTTATCATTTACAACACATCTTTTTATGCCAGCCCTAACATGCATTACATCATGAGTGGTATTATTTTGCAAATTAATATAGAAAAGACCATCAGACAAAGTACCATTCCCAACAAGTTCAGATTTATAATATAAACTCAAAGAGTATCTGAAAAGTTGAAAGAATAACCAAAAGGTACAAGTCTTGAAACTGAAATTAAATTCCTAGAAAAACTAGGTACATAAAAGGTCCTTTCCAAATTTAAAACAAAACCACTAAGAACTAAGTGCATGTCCCTATAGCTTCCACATGTGAGCGCATCTTATTTCCTGAAGAGATATACTGCTCACTTCCCACTGGCTTCCTTTGTTTTGCATACCCTGCAAAGTATTGCAAATGTGGATTGTAGAACCAGAATCAATCCACCATGTGTTATAACATATAGCCATATTAGATTCATAACAGACAAGTGAGATTGTTTTACCTTTCTTTTCAAGCCAAGCTTGAACTTGATGCAATCCTTCTTCATGTGTCCCTTCTTCTTACAGAAGAAACACTTGGATTCCTTCTTGTATCAGTTGGGTGGTATTTTACTTTTACCCTTCTTCTTGGCCCGTGCCCGATCCTTTCCACTTGTAGTCATTGCACTTTCACCCAATTTCCATCAACAGTCTACCCTCTTCTTGAACACACATGGCCAAAAGTTCATTGATTGACCATTTTTCCTTATGTGTGTTATAAGATATCTTAAATGGTCCATACTGCTGTGGAAGTGTATTTAAAATATAGTGCACCAGAAAGGACTCGGACATTTCAACCTCAAGGATTTCAGTTGAGCTGCAATGTCCCTCATTTGCATAATGTGCTCACGCACACCTCTCACTCCAGTGAGCCTCAGGATGACAACTTTCAATATTAGGGTACTGGCCAGCTTTATCTGAAGTACTAAATTGCTCATCAATGGCCTTTAGTAGCTCCCTGACATTCTCATACTTATCAACTGAACCACGTATACCTAGCAGAGATTTTGTCTTTATGAACATTGTACTAAGCGATTGGATCGCTCCCAACGTTCATAAATGCAATCTCATTAGGAGTGCTGGTCAGAGTTACTGAAGGTGGTTCATCCTTCCTTATAGCATAATCAATGTCCATCCAGCCCAAATGAAGGAGAATTCTCTCCTTCCAAACCTTATAGTTATCACCCCTTAATTCAGGTATGTCACATTTTATTTCAGAGAAATTTACAGGTTGCATACTGCAAAAAATAAAAATCATGCTTATTAATTGAATTGAGGCAATAAATGTCATGTTTTACCAATGTAAACATGCAATAACATGAATCAATAATATATAATAACTACCTGTGGGCTAAGTTATTATACTCAAATAGATTCATTAACTTAATGATGTGACTAACAAATTATATTCCTTTTCTTAATTCCTGTGGGTAATTAAGAAAATAATTTGTTATTTATCCTAATTAATTATATTATAACAAAAATTCCTATGGATAAATTATTACATTATATAATTATTACAATTAATGTCATTAACCTTATGTGATTTACTAACTCAATATATAATTTTGATTAATCAAAGATGCTGTGGCTACTCCTCAATTAATCAAAATCATATTGATCACATGACATTTGAATTCCATTATATGCATATAGATTAACCAATTTAGATGATTATTAGGTAATAATCTTAATCAACGTAACATTTCCAAATCAAGATCTGAGTTAATCAAATTGGCCAGGCTAGTGAAAGAGAAGTGGGGGTCCCCCGTTGCTTTCCTTAGGTCAGTCAACGGAACCAATTAAGTAACCACAATCTCTTTACTTTTCTAGACACCAATTGACCAATCAGACCTTGAAAGGATTTGCACTATGATTTTCACATTACCACCAAATTCATGCATAGAATAAATCTAGTATGCAAAACAGGAGACAACATTTCAATTATCTATTTAATAATTTTGAAATTATCATCTTAAGAAAATTTTTTATTAATTAAAACACGTCCGGCCGTAGCTCATTATTCCCTTGGGCCAGTCTATGCAAAACACCATAGGCATAGAGACTCAGGAGGCGTATTTTAATACAAAAATTTAAACTTAAGAAACAAATGATAAAAATAAATCATGTCACATAATTTAATAAAACATTAAATAGATAATAAATGCATTTAAAATTTAACCAATCCAGATTTTAAATCTCATGAGAAAACGGAAAGACCCAAAATCGAAAACCGAAACATTTTCTCCGCATGTGGTTATGGAAGCCACGTTTTCCTTTCTTTAATGCCAGAATCAATGCCAAAAAGAAATTTGAGAAACATGACAAAACTGAAAACGCACGGAATTCTTTCCTTTAATGCGAACATCTTTAATAGAAGAGGAAAAGGCCACTTTCTGTTTTGAAAAATCGAAATCTGGTTCTGCTTAATTCCATGAACAAAAATCAGAACTGAGCAAAAATCGGAACCTGAGATCCAAAAAAAATGAAAACGGAAAACACGCGACATAAATTGCTTGAAAAGAGTAACCTTGATGGAAACACTCACAAAATAAGGCAGAGGTTTAAATGCTCTGATACCAAATGTTAGACTTAATTTAAATATATTGATCCTATTAGATATGCGGAAATACGATATCAATATATTTATCACAATAATTAAGCAAGTTAAGATCGATAAATACCTCCAGCCATTATTATTAATTTTCTTCCCAATGAGGGTAATGATTTTGATCTTTCTCTCGATGGATCTTGATCTTCCTCCTCTCTATGGATCTTGATCTTCCTCTCTCGATGGATCTTGATCTTCCTCTCTCAGTGGATCTTGAGCTTCCTCCTCCTCTCTATGGATCTTGATTGAGTGCTTCCAATCAATGAGCCATCGCACTCTGATGGTATATGCCCTCAGGATGTGCTCTTGATCAGGGACCCAATGCCTCCGCTTGTTTTGGTTTTTCTTTCGATAACATTGTATCGAAAGTCTTAAGAAAGGATCTCTATTTAAAGAGATACTCAAATCCCTTCCATTCCACCGCCTGCTCCCATCAAGCAGGCGTTTAACATTTAAGGGGCCGTTATCACTTATTAATTAGTGGAAACGATCGTAATAAAAATAGGACCATCTATTGCGATGAGTTATTACATTCTCTCACTTGGTCCGTATATTTTATCAACACTGAACAAGAAACTAAATACATGAATCATAGCGATAGGTCCTCTATAATTGAGTATTATCTTCTATGTATTACAATGCATTCAATTTCTTTACCACTATTCCAAATGTGATAACATAATGAATAAACCATATGTTTATTCAGAGTTTAAAAGAAAAGTTTGTCATTTCTCAAAAGTATTACACAGCGGGGCCCGACAAGAATCAGGCAGTTGCCTTCTTGTCAACCAGGACACCCTGTGCACGTTATCTCAGCGCCAATTCTATCTCAACTGCGACATCTATGGCCCGATCGACTTCATCTTGGCGATTCTATTGCCGTGTTTCAAAACTGCAACATTTACGTCAGAAAGCCCGCAACCGGCCAAGATTCAGTGGTCACGGCTGCACCGTGATATCGATCATGATTCAGTGGTCACGGCTGCACCGGACCTCAAGCCGGTGCAGGGCTCGGTCCAAACCTATCTCGGTCGGCCGTGGAAGCAACACGCGAGGACGGTATTCATGACGACGGAATTAGATAGCCTGGTCCATCCGCCGGGTGGCTCGCTTGGCCAGGGCAGGATAGTTCAAGTACTTTATTCTATGGGGAGTACCAGAACCAGGGTCCGGGGGCTGACACCAGCAATCGAGTGAATTGGCCTGGGTTCCACGTTATTACGAATGCATCGGAGGCTAACCAGTTCACGGCAGCGAGCTTGCTCTGGCGCTAATCGATTACCTGAGGTACATATAAATGAATCAGGGCTTTGAGATAGCTAGTCTGCTCTTTTTTAGTTTAAAAAATATTCTTATCTCTTTTTATGATTTTCACTTGCTTTATTCATCTTATGCAACTCAACTCTATCTAATTTTTGATTAAAGGATTAGCTTTTGTTTTTTCGTTGTGAGCTTTAATAATACCCGATGATAAGTAGAGCCATCAATTTTTTCTATATCAATTTTTTTTCTTTTTCTTCTCTCAATATCAAATTTCTTCTTTCATTATGGCTTTTGATCACATTTGATGAAAAGTGGAGCTGATCAGATAATCTTGATCCTTGCAATTCTACATACCTTGTTTTTTCCCTTTTACTATAGCCTCTCGTTGCATTTAATAAAGAATAGATCACCTCCACTTGAACTCTAATTACTCTCTGATGCCACCCTCAAGAAGCACAAAGAGAGATACTTCACGTACAGGTCTTAGGCTTTGCCCTCCGCCTAGCCTTTAGCTACCTATCCTCTAGCCAATAAAAGCTCGACCTCTCCCAATGTGGTCAACCACCCCTACTTAGGCTCAGGCTATAGTGCTCATTAGCGTAATGTTCTCTATAGCCAATACATTGATCAGCTAAATCCATCTGAACCAGAATAACTGGACCAATTACAGAAGGAAAGATTTTTTGAGTGGTTTAAAAATGAAGTAAGCACGTACATTCATTAATATTGTAAATTATTATATCATATGTCTTTATTTCAAATGAGGTTGATTTGGTTTATCCAGATGTTAAATAAGCATTTTGCTGGGGCATCTGAAGCTACTGATGAGCTGTATTCATTGGCTATTAGTCTTGACAGTCGTGTGTGCTCGTATACTGGCTGTATGGTGAACGGCATTAAATGTATCACTGTTAATCGGGATGTCAGCCATAAAACACAGAATAGTGACTTTTGTGTTCCCTCTACTCATCTAGGAGAAGAAATTAACTTTTATGTATATTATTAGAGGTCCTTGAATTTTATTTTGTTAAAGGTTGTAAGGTGATAATGGTCAAGTGCAAATGGTTTGAAACTGAACCAAAGCACAGGAGAATGCAACAACATTATAACATTACAAGTATAAATATTAGTTCATAATGGTACAAACATGAGCCATTCATTTTAGCATCACAAGCTGAAAAGGTTTTCTACTTGGATGATTTGAATAACAATTCTAATTGGAAAGTGCTATACAAGGTTAGTTATCATCATTTGTGGGATATTCCAAAAAAAGATGATGTTCAGGAAGAAGTATATCAAGAAGATGATTCAGCAGTCCTTTGATTCACATGTGAGCAACTGACATGGACTTAATAACATCTCGGCGTACGACACTGATGTTGAAATAGTTACAATTTAAGAAAACATTAGAGGTCAAAGTGATGTCAGTCAAGATGAGTTTATATGCGAAGATGTTGAAGAGGATGACACACTAGCTGATTATGATAGAGGGATCTATACATAGTTCTGATATGGAGGATGATGAAGACAATGAGCATATTAGTGATAACAGTGATTAATTTGGTAGCATTTATGTTTTTTTTTACTTATTGCAACTATATGTTCTTATACTTTCTTATTTATTAATTCTAGTTTGTATGTTTGTTTGCAGATGTCTTTGAGGGATATTCATGCTACATCGAGGCCAGATGATTCTCCTTACATTCCAGTTTTGACAGAGGGGTCATCTGTCGACGCATCATATACTAACTCTACTTTGTTGGCTTTGTAGGAGTGATGGTTCCAACGTATGTTTTGGACTAGAAAAACCCTATTTTACTCTCATAATGGTACTGATCTTTGGGTAGAAGCATAGGCAGTGGTTGGTTAGAGACTTAAAGGTGATTGGAAAGATATATCAACCGTATGGCATGGACTAATTGGTTCTGAATTTAGATTGGTTTGTGTAAACACTAATCGTTGGCTGTTCATCCAAGTTTTTGATGGGTCTACCATTGATTAACTCTGAGATAAATGGATAGATGGTTGCACATGTTGCAATGTTGAGAAGAGGAACCCTATTAAGATCTGATATGATAAATTGTCCTACCAATGATTTACTTCTCCCTGTGATCATTTTATCCTATGAGGCAGGCTTATTAGTGGGGTTGCATAATGGATGGGAGGTAGTCTAGTCTAGTTCAATTAATGTGATATAAAGTTTTTTCAATTAACCTTTGTCTTTAAAGCTTCCATTCCCCTCCTTTCGTAAGAACAAAAATTTAAGTTGGGACTGGTTGCATACAAAAGTTCTGTGCACAAGTCAATGATACCACTGTCTTGAATGCACGAAGTCCATGAAGAGACACAGCATCAAAAGCTTTCAAGGTCATCGCCTCCATGTGGATAATGTGGCCCTGGCACTTCATCTAGAGAATGCAACAAAAATATTTGAACACTAAACAAGGAGAAAGAATGATTGTTATGGCAAATCAAAGACCTATTGTGGATTTGATTGACGGCCATGAGATGTTCATGTAATGTCTTGAAACTAGATGTCGATGCTATGGAGGTGGATTGATTGAATGGATCAGCTATGTCGAGTAGTCCATCAGTCTTATCAATTGCGTAGAAGTTGAAGAATCTTGTTGATGATATGCATGAGTCAAGGAGTTGATGAGAAATCTTGAACAATGAAGTATTTATCTGGTTAAAAGTGCCAAATAACAAAGGATCGGAAGAAGCTATATATAGGAGGCTAATATATTCTGATCTGATAGATATCTTGAGAGAGTATCTATGAAAATGTGAAGCTTATACCCTACAGTTACATCTATCCACCGATCTATCCCAGATTTGACGTCAATAAAATCCGCAGACATGCATCTTATTTCTCATCAGCATCATTTTCTATTAGAATCTTTTACCATCACTATACAAGCCAATCAAAGTAACGTGCTTTCTAATGAACTCAGTAGCCAACAATTTATTAACCTCTTCTTCTATAGCTCAGTTCTATTCAAAAGAAAATTTCTTTTCTTCTGCTAAACAAGTTTGTAGTTTGGATTTACTTTTAGTTAATGAATAATGTCCTTAGGATCAATTCCTAGCATGTCTACTACTGTTCATGTAAATACATATTTGAATTGTTCTATAGAAAATCAATGAGTTTAGCTTGTACTTGTGAAGGAAAAAGTAACCCAATTTGAACTACCTTAGTGCTTCCCATCTTTTAAAATGCTTCATAAGAGAGAATATTAGTTAAACTTTCATTATCAACAAAATCTTAATGTAAGTCCTAGACTATGTGGCCCCATGCAAGTACCTATTGCTAAATGATTTGTCTTAAAACTATTATTTGTTGAGTCTTACTGCAACAATCACAAATTACAATATATTTGGGCATTGACAGGAAGGTAAACCACGTGGAAAGAAGATTCATATTATGATTATTCTTTTTTTGATGAAATTTATTATCTTAAACTATTATTGTTTCTTTTCAGAGAGATCAGCCGTCCATACTTCATATGTGGAATACTCTTCATTTTGACAAAAAGAAGAATCAATAGATAAATAAAAAAGCTGAAGATACCCATGTAAGTTTTATCAATTAAAATACAATATTCTTGAATATAATGTTTTATACTAAACATGTTGATTTCTTTTCTTTTCATTGCAGGCACAGTTAGTATAACTTTCTTCACAGGACTCTACAGTAGAACCAATCAATGAGGATGCCGCTTTTGAGAGGTTTTAGGTTCTAGATCTGGTTACAAAAGGGGATGGGGTCCACTACGAAGGGTACATTGAGAACTATAGGTAGTTCTTCATCTTCGGAAAACTCACAATTAAAGGAGCAGCTACATGAGTGCCGAGGGGAACTACATGAGTATCGAGAGCAATTGAGTCAACAGAAGGATATCATCACTGAGCAACAGAAGATCATTGAGGATCTAAAGGCGACAACTGATCAGCTCACTACTTACATGCAACAGCTAGTGTCTAGATTTCCTCCTAGTAGATCCCAGTAGACTCATTTCCTTCATAGTACATGTATTTTTTTTAATTATGTATTTTCAAAAACATTGTATATGATGATTTTATTGAAATGAATGAAATTTTTTATTAAATTTTTTATGAAAATTTTGAAGCAGAAAATTGTTTCTAATATCATTGCTTTAATATTATATTAAATTATTATAACAGATGCAAAACAAAAAAATTTAAAATAAAATTTAAAATAAAACTTTATTATGATGACTTAATTTTACCGTAATAGCTACCTAGGCAAACTAAGTCATCGTAATAGGTTAGATGTTATTCTACCTATTACGGCGAAACTATTTCGCCCCGTAATAACATCTAACCTATTACGGCGACTTAATTTCGCCGTAACAGCTCCCTATTACAGTGAAATTAAGTCACGTAATAAAGTTTTATTTTAAATTATATTTTTTAAAAATTTATAACGCCGATATAATTCATCGTAATATATATTTATTATGAAAAAATATTTTCATCATAATATATTATTTATTATGACAAAATAATTTAGTCGTAATAGGTTATTATGACAAGACCTTATTACGACGATATTTGAACGTATTACGATGAATTTTTTATCATCGTAATAACTTATTACGATGACTTTTAAACTTATTGCACGAATTAATTCGTCATGATAAGTCATTTTTCTTGTAGTGCTACCTTCTAATATTGTACAAGTACCATTGAACAATCAATAACAACTTGAATACCCTTGAGGAGAAAATAAAAAATTTTACTCTTTCTTTTATTTATGAGATTAAGCATATTTTTAATATTTACTTATTTTATTTTGTAATCTTATTAATAATTTGACATCGATTTAATTTTATTTTAAAAATACATTTTAGGAACTATTACTTCAATACATTATCTTAATATTTTATAAGTTTACAATTACTATTTCTATTGGTGTCTCATCGTATTGTAATTTTATTTTCATTCTTTATCATTTAAAGTAATAAATGGGTAAAAGAATAAAAGAAAAATGAATTGATCATTGATAAATTAGCTAGAAAGAACAATAAAAATGAAGCACATATTGAATTCTTAAAAGGAAAATACTAAGCGTCCAAGATGACCCATGGGTCAACCCCCAACTCGATCGTTAAATGTTAGGGTTTGGTTTTAATGACTCAAACAAATAAGTGATTCAAATATGAAAATGGCTTGAACCCAAAATATCCTGATCTAACTCAATTGTTACCTTTACTAGAGAGTCAATAAAGGATATCTAGATCTTCCTCCTCCACTTTCTGAGTGACTGAAGGATCTCCAAAAATGTATTTTACTCTTTTTTGCTCTTTCTTACTTGGCAAGGAGTGCTCTCCATCATTCAAGTTATAACCTTATTATTTGCATGCAAAAATCAGTTTCCAATATCAACTTTATTTAGCTTGATATGCTAGAATTTATAGCTTGTTATGCTTTCTCCGGTCTGACCTACCTTTTTTAGCTTGATATGATGCACCAATCCAAACAGACATATATACTCAGGAATGCAACGTAGAACCTGATATGTTTTTTCGTTTCTTTTCCACCAACATTTCCTCACCTTCAATTATCAAACATTCCAGCGCTTGGTTTAGCAGAACTTTAGATGGTCATGAAAAAATTGATAACAAATTTCCTCTTCCTCTCTCTTTAGATGGTTTCATTTTGGGTCGCCCTTCATGTCCTACAATATATCAGAGTTGATATGCAACATGCTGGCCATTAACAAGGCAATGGAACCATATATGTCACGTGGTAATCGTCCATCACTCTCTAGCGGATTTCCCAAGCTGATGTCTCTATCGGTGAGTTCTTTTTAGTTTCCCCATCAAATCTATCACTATAATTCAGCAGCACATCAAGGATCTTCTTTTTCATTGCATGGGAGTGAAAATTTTGCAAGACTCACGTAACATCCTGATGAAACTTAAACATTAATCCATGACCCAAACATTTGTGGCAACATGACTTTAATTCGAGCTAAAGCATGAGACAAGCCTGAGCCAACCTTTAGGTAGCGTTTGAAATAGGTAATAAGAGGGGATATCTAGGGGATATCCCTTCTTATTCCCAAAAGTCATAACTATAAGGGATAGCTGGGAATAAAGTTAACCAAAGGGATAATCCATGGTTAACCAAAGGGATAATCCATGGTTATCCCCTCAATTTATTCCCTAGAAAATGCAGGAATAGCTGGTTATCCCTCCAAATAAGAGTAAAAAAAAGTTATCCTATGGATTTACCTTTTTGTATTTGATATGATCAATCGGATAGCCAAGAGATATTCCTAGGGATAGTCAGGGGATAAACTCTATCCCGTACACTTATCCATGGATAATATTTTTTTATCAAACACTACCTTAGGTAGTGTTTGATTCATAAAAAGCTTTTCCTGAACAAGTGTACACAGAATAGCATTTATTCGGGAAGGGATAACCATCTTTTTAAAATAACAGCTTTGCCATCAAGGAATAACTCTAGTTATTCCTGGAGTTTTTAGGGAATAAGTTCAGGGGTTATCCCCTCTGGTTAAACTTTTTCAAAACTATCCCTCCTAATTATAGCTTTTGAGGATAAAAGGAGATATCTAGGGATATCCTCCCTTATCTCCCATTTCAAACACAGCCTTAGGGTTGAGCATCAAAGAATTCGATGGCGGGGAAGCTATGGGACGGCTTAGAGATAGAGAACCATGGCATTTTTCAGAAACGTTTGTTAACTAAGATAGGAAAACAGATTTTTATGTTCAAATTAATTTTTTTAAAATAAAAAAACACCTTTTTTATTATTGTTCTTTCAAAATGTAACAATATTTTTTCTTATTTTTTACTTCCTTGCAACATCAACAACCCTCCATCATGACTTTTTTTTAAATAGAAATCCAAACTGAAAAGTAATTTCTTATTTTCGTCAAATAAATATATTTTTTATTTTTTTATGGGGAAAAAATTGGAAATAGAGTTGAAAAGTAGGGAGGATGAGGAATAAAAAATTATTTTCCACGACTCAACATCTCCATGTCTCTATGTTTCTGAGCGTGCCTACTGATTGACCTTCTCATGCATGGTTTCAGCGATCATAGGTGAAGGCTTCATCGCTCAAAATGTGACCTTCCAAAAGCAGGGCCCGATAAGCAACAGGCAGTTGCCTTCTTGTCAAAATCAGATTGCTCGGCCTTGCATTACCGTCGATATCACCGACCTCGATGACATTAACCCCGAGGACCCAGAAGAGCAGGAGCCAGCAGTGGCAAGGATGTTGTAGGCGACGATGACTCTGCCCTGCCGAGCCATAGGCTCTTGTATTTTTTTTAAGCTTTTGCGTTTGTATTTTTGTTTTGGAATTCTCTTTGTAATCCAACTTGGGTTTGTCACTTTGTAATGCACTCGACCATCAATGAAAGAGAATTTTTCATCTTGCACATGTGATGACTTCACTTTCCTATGTTCTGGACATTTAGCATCTTGCACATGTACATCGGCTTCGGCCTTAGACCCCTTTGTGTTAAAGCATACTTATCGCTTCCAGAGTCGATGGCTCGAGTTGGACTCACATGAATTCACAGCAACAACCAAGTGTTCTAACTCGGTGGTGGAGTTCTCAAGCGAGGTCGAAGGCGAAGTTGCCTGCCCTTTGACCGGTGAGTTATGAAGTGAAGGGAAAACTTGCTTTTCCTATGCACATGATCTCAAGGTGGAAAGCATGTAATTCAATTTTAATATTCACATTGAATATTAATTAAAGCATATTAGCAGATCTGAAATTTAAGAGTATGTAAAATAAGTTTAAAACAATACCACTCGATGCGGAAGCTGTAGATGACGAACGTAGTAGATCCGATCAGCAGAGAGAAGTTCCTCTTCATGCCTTGCAAGAGCTACACGCGCCGCTCCTCTATATCACACGCACGCCTGATGTATGTAGATAGGAGGCGGAATCCTAAAACAATGGAAGAAGAACTCTTCTCCCTAAGAAGAGACAATCTGACTTTCTTGATTGCAGACGATCAGCTTTTCACAGAAAGATCTCTGTCAATTTTATATACACCGTAACGTTTTTACCCAATGAAATATGGCATTGAATATGCATTGAAAATGCATGTAAGGCCCTTTAAATAAATGCCATTACGTGAATACCTTCACCGCATTAAGTCCTCATCAACGTCCCTCAAATGCATCGAAAGAAGTGGAACGGCTTGAATCAATGTGGAATCAAGCCGGCTCTAAGAGGAAATGTTGAGTGATCGGTTCCTTGAATATCCTCCCGTTAATATATCAATAACTCCGTTGCTTGGCTGTTATAACTAATGGATGATCACGTATGAAATCTCATGAAGCACATGTAAGATTTCATCAATTAAAATGTCACATAATTGATCCAATCAATTCCGTTTGAAGTCCAAATTCAAATCCGAAAGAAACTACTCGCAGCTCTTGAACCATACTTCACATTGGGCCTATCCGAGCTCCAATCCGAAGTGATTTATGAATTCAAAATTCATAAATAAACTTTCAGAGGCTCTATTGGAAATCCGGATCGAACCACTTCGAACCCGGATCCAAACCACTCTGTTATCAAACCAACCATTGGTCCATGGTTCAAATTAACTTCATACTAGATTCATATATGTCCCAAAATTCTATTTGAGTTACTGACTAACTCAAATCATCCTCGAAGTAGGTGCTACCGCTAATGCCTAGTGCTAGCTAGATATAGCCAGAACGAACCCCGTATGACCCATCTGATTTAGTCCCACTCAAATCAGTGAGCATGCCTGCGTACAATTCATCCGACTATGTGCGTGACTCCATAGGTTCGAACCTAAGGTAGCATAGGAACGCTTCCTATACTAATCGATGTGACCATCTAGCCATGGTTCCCGATGTCCGGATAGATCAAATTTGCACAAGGCAACATTCAGAAACCCAGGCTATGGTTGCCGCATAATTCATCCCCTTGTCCTAGTACTCAGGGCGAATACGGAGTTAACTGCCAACTCCGAGTAAATCACCCAAGTATGTTTCAATGCAATGAATTTTGTGACACCTCACAAAGATTACCTTGGCCAAGGTTTTGCTAAATTGAAACATATTTCGAGCACTCTCTAACACTTAGAGTGGACAATCCCATCTTGACTCATCACTGACCCAATAAGTACTTGACTGCACCCCGCAACCTTCCGTCACCGGATTAGAAATCCGGGTGGTCCAGTGCCTAAGTACAGTGAGTTGCTTATCAAGTCAACATGATAGTCTCATGTCAAAGGGACACTTATACCCATTGCCTTTCTGTGAGTTGCTCAAGGCAGTAGAGCACTCAGCAGAGGTGAGTCACTGTTCAGTGAATGTACTCCTACACTCACCCGCATGTCATACCAGTGTTATACACTCTTTGGTTTAAGAGAACAAACCAACCCATATGACATACAACGACCTATACTTGATTACATCGTCGTCCTCCGTAACAACGTATCATTTGGCCGCGAACAAATTTAAGAGTTACTCAACAATTCCTCCATTGTCGAATACATATAACTCTAAGGACTACAACATATTGGAATTCTACTGGAAGATGTAAACTATATGCTGTACTGCCAAAATAAATCATATTCATATACATCAACTCATAACCGTCGACAAGCTAGACGATTGGCTGTATGACACATTTCCTTACAACTCCACTTGAACTATAGCCAATCGGAACAGTATCTAATACCCATCTTCACTTGTGTTCATTGAACTCCTTGATTCCTAGTGCTTTAGTCATTGGGTCAGCTAGGTTTTCCTTTTCGTCGATCTTTTGAAGGTAGATGTCACCTCGTTCCATGATCTCTCGTACAAGGTGGTAGCGGCGCAACACATGCTTGGTTCGTTGATGTGACTTTGGCTCCTTGGCTTGGGCAATCGCTCCCATGTTGTCACAGTATACTAGAACGGGACTCTCCAGGGCAGGTACCACTCCCAGCTCGCCCAAGAACTTTCGTAGCCATACAGCTTCCTTTGCTGCATCTGATGCTGCAATGTATTCAGCCTCGCATACTGAATTCACCACTGTGTTCTGCTTGAACTTTTTCAGCAGATTGCTCCTCCATTGAGGGTAAAGATAAATCCGGATATGCTTTTGCTGTCATCTCTATTTGACTGAAAACTGGAGTCAGTGTACCCCACTAGTTTTAAGTCAAGTTCTCCATAAATGAGCCATTGGTCCTTAGTATTTCTCAAATACTTAAGGATGGTTTTTACCACCTTCCAATGTGCTTTCCTGGGTTAGACTGGTACCTACTTACTATCCCTAGTGAGTGTGCCACGTCTGGTCTTGTACATGTCATAGCATACATGATAGAACCCCTGCCGAGGCATATGGAATTCCACTCATGTACTCTCTCTCCTTAGGAGTTGTCGCACAATCCTTCTTGGAGAGAGTAATTCCATGGCCTATCGAAGATAGCCCCTTTTTGAATTATCCATGCTGAACCTCTTCAGCACAGTCTCAATGTACATTGACTGGGACAATCACAGCAGCTTCTTAGATCTATCCCTATAGATCTTCATCCCTAGGATGTAAGAAGCTTCTCCCAGGTCTTTCATGGAGAACTGAGACAACAACCAAACCTTTATTCCCTGTAGTGCAGGGATGTCATTCCCAATCAAGAGAATGTCATCCACATACAATACAAGAAATACAACTATGGAACCATTTGCCCACTTATACATGCAGGGTTCTTCTTCGTTCTTAATGAAGCCATAAGTCTTGATACATTTATCAAAATGTTTATTCCAACTTCGAGAAGCTTGCCTGAGTCTATAGATGGACTTATGAAGCCTGCATACTTTTGACTCGTCTGTGGATGCAAACCCTTCAGACTGTATCATATACACCTCCTCTTCTAGCTCTCCATTTAGAAAAGCCGTTCGGACATCCATTTGCCAGATCTCATAGTCAAAATGTGCAGCTAGTGTAAGCATAATCCGAATTGACTTGAGCATTGCTACAGGGGAAAAAGTCTCGTCATAGTCAATATCATAACTCTGACGATACCCCTTAGCAACCAGACGGGCTTTATAGGTCTCCACCTTCCCATCTGCACCCGTTTCCTCTTGAAAATTCATTTACACCCTATGGGTTTTACCCCTTCAGGTGGATCAACTAGTGTCCATACACTATTGATCTCCATGGATTCCATTTCGGACTTCATGGCCTCTAGCCATTTCTCAGAGTCAGATCTCTGCAGCGCATCCATATAGATGATTGGGTCCTCATCGTTCTCATCGAGTTTGATGGGATCCCCGTCACGGACCAAGAAACCGAAGTATCTGTCCAGCTGACGTGGTACTCTACCAGATCTCCATAATGGTACCTCAACGGGCTTCGGGTTTGAACCAATCAAAGCCGGTTCCATAGCGGTTTCTGAGTGTAAAGGTACTTCTCCTTGTCGAACTTCATTAAGTTCAACATTAGCCTTAGCATTTCCAGTAAGATACTCCTTTTCTAAAAAGGTGGCTCTCATACTGACGAACAACTTTTGCTCTTCAGTGTGGTAGAAGTAGTATCCTTTAGACTCTTAGGATATCCAACAAAGAGGCATTTGTCAGACCTTGGTCCTAGCTTGTCTGTCAACAATCTCTTGACATAAGCTGGACACCCCCAGACCCTAAGGTGTGGGAGCACCGGCTTACGCCCCGTCCATATCTCATATGGAGTTTTAGCAACAGATTTACTAAGGACCCTGTTAAGAATGTAACAGGCCAACTCAAGTGCGTAGTCCCAAAAGGAGATAGGCAAACTAGCAAAGCCCATCATGGACCGAACCATATCTAATAGGGTTCGATTCCTCCTTTCAGACACACCATTTAGCTGGGGTGTCCCTGGAGGTGTCCATTGAGAGAGAATCTCATTCTCCTTTAGATATGTCAAAAACTCATTAGAAAGATATTCACCTTCTCGATCTGACCGAAGGATTTTAATATTCTTTCTAGTTTGTTTTTCTACCTCACTACGATATCGTTTGAACATTTCAAACGATTCAGATTTATGTCTCATTAGGAAGACATAACCGAACCTGGAGTGGTCGTCTGTAAATGTAATGAAATAGTTAAACCCTCTCATAGAGGCAGTATTCATAGGTCCACAAACATCCGTATGTATGAGGCCTAGAATCTCATTGGCTCTTTCACCTTTTCCAGTAAAAGGTGACTTGGTCATTTTCCCAAGAAGACAGGATTCACAAGTTTTAATTGATTCACAATCAATGTTATTGAGGATCCCCTCTCTGACTAACCTGCTTATCCTGTTCTTGTTTATATGACCTAGCCTACAGTGCCAAAGGTATGAGTCATCGACATCATCTATTTTGGGGCATTTGTTTGGAGTGCATAATACATTAACAGCTGTGATAGAAGGTAAATTCCATTGCTCAATTGTCCACACATCACTGATACATCATTCATAATGATATTTAAAATATCTTTCTTTATTGAAAAATCATATCCTTCAATAGCCAACTGGCCTACAGAAATGACATTAAATAAAAATGCAGGACAATAGTGACATTCACTAAGCAATATTTTATTAAATTCAAAATAAAGCTCCACGACTCCCAACGCCAGTACTGGAACTCGGCTTCCATCACCCACGTTTAGGAATCTTTCACCTTCTTTGAATCTTCTACTAATTCGAAGCCCCTGCAAAGAATTGCAAATATGAATTGGACTCCCGGTATCTAATACCCAATTAGTAGTATCACAGATAGAAAAATTACAAGGTGTTATCATATAAATACCTTGTCCATCAACTCCTTGCTGGTTTTTCTTCTTAGGCCTGTTTGGATCCAGGGTTGCTATGTACTGGGGACAGTTCCTTTTCCAGTGACCCAGCTTCTTGCAGTAGAAGCACTCTGCCTGACTTTTGTCAGCCCTCTTCTTCTTGGTCTGACTAGGCCCAGCATGTTGCACCTTCTTTCTTTTATTTTTCTTCTTCATCCCTTTCTTAAGGTGTTGACGACCTGCCCCTGAACCTCCCACCAAGTTCACTGACTTCTTTTGAAGCTGGTGGTCTTTCTCAAAAGTCTGCAGTAGACCCAGCAAACCATGATAGTTTACTGCAGGCTTCGTCATTCTATAATGACTGAGAAAGTCCAGGTAGGAGCTAGGCAGGGAGTTCAGTATGGCATCCTTCCCAAGTTGCTCATGCAAAGGAAATCCAAGTTTGCCCAAACGTTCTATCATCTCGATCATGTACAGTACATGATCGGTGACAGAAGTCCCATCACGCATACGCGCGTTGAAGATGGCACTAGACATTTTGTACCTTTCAACGTCGTCTGGCATCCCGAAAGATTCCTTCAACATTTGGAGTATTTGTTCCGGTTGGGCCTCCTCAAATTTCCTACTGAATTCATAAAGCCAGCATTATGCAGCGCACTGTGGTGCGGTCATTGGTCCACTTCAGATAAGTGTCCCTGGCCACACCTGGCACATTAGGGGCTGGCTGCTCAGGTGCAGGATCCATTATCACATAAAGGATCCTCACATGCTCTAGGACTATCCTAAGCCTTCGATACAGCTATCGAAGTTTGGACCTGTCAGTTTATCACTGTCCAACAGTGACCGAAGCGACAGATTTGTAGACATTTCTGAAAGGAAAACCAAAAACTTATTAGTATGCATGATTTATTTAAACCTATAGACTTGGACTTATAGTCTAAGGCCCTCCCACTATTTTATTCAGGTTGGTGGCCCCTACCTCCAATCCGAGAAATTACTCCTAATTTCTTAGTGGGTACTAGAATCCAGTAGACTACATATGAGCCCGACTTTGGCCGGCCCACCCACATGTATCTAAAGGTAGGTTCATAACCAATTGTTTCCCAAACAATTTCTAGTAATTTATTTTGCCCCAGGTTGCACGCCAATCGGCCTTTGGGCCTCCTATTGGGTGTCCTGTTAGATCCAACCATTAACATAACATGTTCAAGCTTCTAACCAAGGAATTGGTCAAGCCCGACTTTGGCCGGCCCACCTGACCATCGTTGAGAGAGTTGCATTGAACCATCATAATATGAATGATAATTCCAAAGACCAGATGAGTACCAGGCCTTTGGGCCTCCAATAATCATCTTAGCCATTGGACTCATTATCACTCTCTTAATGGGAGGCTATGACCTAATTATCCCCATAATTTAGTCACTTTAGGGACCTAATAATTTTAGAGGGTTTGATTAATTTGTGACACATGATGACATGGACCAATTTAAGTATTCTCCCACTAAACCATTTAGTTGGGTTCATTAATTTGGTCCATGGGTACCTAAATCAGTCAAACTGATTTTCCTTAGGAAGCATGGGTTAGCTCAAGTCAATAGGCTAGTCAAATCAAGTGCTGGGACCGCTTAGCCATGCCGGCTTGATCAAAAGGCCGAGTTGCGCCATTAACCATCTTGCCTAGACACCAGCTGATAATCAACTAGCCAGGTGAGAGGTAGCCGCGACCTTGATCAGAACCTTTCTAGACACTAAGTGGTTGACCAAACCCAATTAAATTTGCCTGAAGACTTGGGTGTCCACTGAGCCCCAAATCAAGTCCATTTAGATGTATGGACTGATCAATCTAATCTAATTAGATGGATCAAAAGAAAAGACCTAACTCAACATTTGATTAGATTCAATTTTTCTAATTTAGTCCAATTCATCTAACCTTAGGTCTAACCCAATTAGCCCATGATTTATGATCATGTCTTAAGGTCTTTAATTCATAATTCTAGATCTTAAGTTAATCCCTTTTCAAATTTGAACCAATTTCAATTTTGAGTTCTGATTTTAAAACATTTTCAAAATTTTTTTGTAAAACATTTTTACTTTCATCTGTTCTGTACATCCGTTCATGGGTTCTTTCACAGTGGCACCCCTACATCATAAGAAATCTTTCTTAAAAAAGAAACAGAGGCTATGAAACCTCCCTATGACCGGACTGCCTAGTGAATATACCCAATCCAAGATAAATTTAACATAGCATGCAAGATCTACATTAGATCTACATCTAAAACATATATTTAATCATCATTAAATAACTTTAATATGCTCTCATCATGCAAAACCTTTTAAATCTACTATAGATCTAAACTAATCATAATAAGATCTACTTTAAATCTACATTAGATTATTTATGCATAATATTATCAGATCTACTATGCTTATACATGCATTCCTAAGCCTTAACCTGGCTCTGATACCATTTGAAGGGAAAACTTGCTTTTCCTATGCACAGGATCTCAAGGTGGAAAGCATGTAATTCAATTTTAATATTCACATTGAATATTAATTAAAGCATATTAGCATATCTAAAATTTAAGAGTATAAAATAAGTTTAAAAAATACCTCTTGATGCGAAAGCTGTAGATGACGAACGTAGTAGATCCGATCTGCAGAGAGAAGTCCCTCTTCGTGCCTTGCAAGAGCCGCACGCGCTCCTCTATATCACACGCACGCCTGATGTATGTAGACAGGAGGCAGAATCCTAGAACAATGGAAGAAGAACTCTTCTCCTAAGAAGAGACAATCTCTTCTTGATTGGACTTCTTCTGACTTTCTGTGATTGCAGACGATCAGCTTTTCATATAAAGATCTCTGCCAATTTTCTTCTCTACTATTCCCCTTTTTTGCTTCATATTTTATACACACCGTAACGTTTTTACCCGATGAAATACGGCATTGAATATGCATTGAAAACGCGTGTAAAAGCCCTTTAAATAAATGCATTACGTGAATACCTTCACCGCATTAAGTCCGCAGCCACCTCATCAACGCATCCCTCAAATGCATCGAAAGAAGTGGAACGGCTTGAATCAATACGTGGAATCAAGCCAGCCTAAGAGGAAACATGGAGTGATCGGTTCCTTGAGCATCCTCCCGTTAATATATCAATAACTCCGTTGCTTGGCTGTTATAACTAATGGATGATCACGTATGAAATCTCAGGAAGCACATGTAAGATTTCATCAATTAAAATGTCTTAATGTTAACAAATTGATCCAATCAATTCCGTTTGAAGTCCAAATTAAAATCCGAAAGAAGCTACTCGTAGCTCTTGAACCATACTTCACATTGGGCCTATCCGAGCTCCAATCCGAAGTGATTTATGAATTCAAAATTTATAAATAAACTTTCAGAGGCTCTATTGGAAATCCGGATCGAATCACTTCGAACCCAGATCCAAACCACTCTGTTATCAGACCAACCATTTGTTCCTTTTAGCTGGAGGAGTGATCTCATAAAAAAGTGCAAGCAGTCTGTCATTGCTGCATCCACTATGAAAGCTAAGTTTGTGGCATGCTTTGAGGCTACAATTTATGGTTTATAGCTGCAAAACTTTATTTCAGGACTTGGGGTTGTTGACAGTATTGCCAAGCCGCTGAAAATTTATTATGATAACTCCGCAGTAGTTTCTTTTGTAAAAACGACAAGTATTCAAAGGATGCTAAACATATGGAATTGAAATACTTTGCCATTAAAGAAGAAGTTCAGAAACAAAGAGTGTCAATTGAATATATTAGCACCAATCTCATGATTGTAGATCCGCTGACTAAAGGTTGCCGCCAAAGATATTTTATGAACATGTCGAAAGAATGGGCATTATTGAAAACCATTAGTGATGTTATGTTTAAAGCTTTAAGTTCCTTATGTATTTGATACTCTGAGCTCAATTAATTGTTGTTTCTGAATCAATTATGGATCCTGTTTACTTATGCTGGTATATATACATAAATGAATTATGAGAATGTTAACAGGATTTGTCTTTGATAAAGACATTATTGTTAGACTTTATTGCAATTCCATTATAGGTCATGTTAAGTATATAACTAGTAATGTGCTACATGGAAGGGAGTACGTCAAAATAATAGCATACAACCACCATGATCCTTATTAGTTTTTGCTTAATGATGATTTCATGTTTGACCAATATTATGAAGGATTTTAGCTTCTGTTATGTGCATTATGATTGATTATTAAACCAGTATGTTTAATATCTCACATGGGCCAAGTAGGAGAATGTTAGCGTTTCCTTTTATATGGCCCACATGGATATATGATTGATTTATCATTTATTTATTTTAAATGATAATTATGATATCTGATTTTATTATATATTTAAATTTAAGTGATAATGATGGTTTAATAAAGCTAATTTTCTATTGGTTCATTTTTGGGAAGTTATCTGATAACCTCTCTTTGATGGAAAGAGAAATTTAACGTATTATTAGATTGGTCCTCTCTCTCCTATATATAGTCTGTTGACCATCACAATAGATAAGGAAGAGAATTAGGAAAGAGGGAGAAACTCAATCTATCGTTAACCCATACGCAGCCTCTCGTTCCTTGTCAACAAATATCAATGGATCAAGGTACGCATTCTTGGTTTATGTTTTCATATAAAAATTATTTATTCTAAGATCTTGACCATTGTGTTTATTAAAGAAAATCCTTTAATGGATCTTACATGGAATTCTCTTTGTAATCCAACTTGGGTTTGTCACTTTGTAATGCACTCGATCATCAACGAAAGAGAATTTTTCATCTTGCACATGTGATGACTTCACCTTCCTATGTTCTGGACATTTAGCATCTTGCACATGTACATCGGCTTCGGCCTTAGACCCCTTTGTGCGTTAAAGCATACTTATCGCTTCCAGAGTTGATGGCTCGAGTTGGACTCGCATGAATTCACAGCAACAGCCAACTGTTCTAACTCCGTGGTGGAGTTCTCAAGCGAGGTCGAAGGCGAAGTTGCCTGCCCTTTGACCGGTGAAAGGTGGATCAAAACTCCTCAACCTGATGGTCATTGGGGCCGACTCGAGGCCACCGAGGAAGGCTTGGGGCTGCTGAGGCAGATTTAAGGACGTCGAGGCAGATTTAAGGCTATCGAGGTAGATTTGAGGCCGTTGAGGCAAACTCAAGGCCATCGAGGCAAATTTGAGGCCATCGGGGCAGACTTGGGGCACAGCCTAGGTGGTCAAGTCAGGGTTCTACCCGGAAGGCTGGCTGGGAGCGTAGCCTGGGTAGCCAAGTTAGAGTCCTACTCAAAGGCTGGCTAGGAGCACAGCCTGGGTGGCTGAGTTGAAGTCCTACCCTGGAGGCTGGCTGGTAGTGCAGCCCAGGTGGCTCGGAGGCTGGCTAGTAGTGCAGCCCAGGTGGCCGAGTCGGAGTCCTACCTGTGAGGTTGGTTGAGAACTATCGAAGATAACTCGAAGGTTGCTAATACCGGCTCGGGGGCTGCTGAGACCGACTCAGGGGTTGTTGGAACAGCTTGATGGCTATTGAGACCGGCCTAAGGGCTACTGAGACTGACCCAAGGGTTGCTAAGGCCAATCCGGGGCGTTCGATGACTGTGAGTCTAGAGGTCGTCTTCTCGATTGTGAGTCGAGTGGACTCATCCAACGCGAGGTTAAAAAAAGGGCGTCCAACGACTGAGCTGGGAGGTTAACATCATCCAACTGTATGCCAAGCGAACTCATCGATGCAAAGTTGAAAAGTTATCATCATTCAGCAACTGTGGGCTAGAAGATCGATGTCTCTCAGTTATGGGTCCACTGGAGTCGTCCGACTTAGTATATAACACAAAGATAGGAGGTTATCATCATCCAACGACTGTGGGCTGGAAGATCGACGTCTCCCAGCTATGGATCCACTGGAGTCATCCGACATGGTTGAGAATCTAACCTTCAGCTTGTGAAGTGAGTTAGATGATGAGACAGAGTATTTGAAGCTCTTTTTATTCTCATTAGCTGGCTGGATCATTGATAATATCTGCGAAGGTTGTCCGCGTTCTAGGTTTGAGGGATGGGCTTTCTGTCGAGCCCTTCAATGCGGTATGCTCCTCGGTGAAGCGCTTGGATAATTAACCCATAAAGCCCTTCTTAATTAGGGGATAGCTTGCCTTCTTTTGCTGGCTTGGAGACTTCGGCTCATCTGAAGACTAGGTCTTCAAGGCAAAATGTTTTTGGATGGACATGGACGTTGTAGTACTTTGCAGCTTGTTGGTGAAATCCTGCTATTTTGAGCCGTGCCTGGTCTTGTTGTGGCTAAAGACGGTTCTAGAGATTATGCAACCATTTCAGAAGCCATTACAGCTGCCAAACGTAACCGTGATGATACAAAAAGATTTGAGGGATGGGTTTTCTGTCGAGCCCTTCAATGCGGTATGCTCCTCGGTGAAGCGCTTGGATAATTAACCCGATAAACCCTTCTTAATTAGGGGATAGCTTGCCTTCTTTTGCTGGCTTGGAGACTTCGGCTCATCTGAAGACTAGGTCTTCAAGGAAAAATGTTTTTGGATGGACATGGACGTTGTAGTACTTTGCAGCCTGTTGGTGAAATCCTGCTATTTTGAGCCGTGCCTGGTCTTGTTGTGGCTAAAGACAGTTCTAGAGATTATGCAACCATTTCAGAAGCCATTACAGCTGCCAAACTAACTGCGATGATACAAAAAGATTTGTGATCTATGTCAAAGCTGGTATTTACAATGAGACCATCAAAACAACAATGAAAAATTTAATGATAATTGGAGAAGGAAAAAATGCCACCATTATTACTAGAAGAAAAAGCGTGGAAGATGGCGTCACAATGTCTCGAATCGCAACTTTCAGTGAGTTCTTTTTAGTTTCCCCATCAAATCTAATGCTATAATTCATCAGCACATCAAGGATCTTCTTTTTCATTGCATGGGAGCGAAAAATTGGCAAGACTCGCGTAACATCCTGATGAAACCTAAACATTAATCCTTGGCCCAAACATTTGTGGCAACATGACTTTAATTAGAGCTAAGCATCAGACAAGCTTGAGCCAACAGAATTTTATGTTAAAGACGGAGAACCATGGGCATTTTTCAGAAACTTTTGTTAACAAAAATAGGAAACAAATTTTATGTTCAAATTAATTTTTTTAAAGTAAAAAACATCTTTTTTATTATTGTTCTTTCAAAATGTACCAATATTTTTCTTATTTTTTACTTCCTTACAACATCAACAACCCTCCATCATGACTTTTTTTTAAAACAGAAATCCAAATTGAAAAATAATATCTTATTTTGTCAAATAAATATATTTTTTATTTTTTATGAGGAAAAAAAATTGAAAATAGAGATGAAAAGTAGGGAGGATGAAGAATAAATTAAAAATTATTTTCCACGACTCAACAGCTCCATGTCTCTATGTTTCTGAGCGTGCCTACTTATTGACCTTTGATGGTTTCCGCGATCACAGGCGAAGGCTTCATGACACCTTATATGTGTTCTCCCGTCGCCAATTCTACCACGATTGCAACATCTATGGCATGGTTGACTTCATCTTCGGAGACGCTGTTGCACTCTTCCAGAACTGCAACCTTTACGTCAAGAAGCGGACGAACGGCAAAAAGAATGTGGTCACGGCCGCCCCAGAGACGGTCCAACAAAAACAAGAACACTGGGATATCGATTTCCAGTTTAGTGGTCATGGCTGCTCCGACCTCAAGCCGGTGCAAGACTCATTCGAAACCTACCTTGGCCGGCCATGGAAGCAGTACTCGAGGACAGTATTCATGAATACATCGTTAGACAGCCTAATTAATCCCGCTGGATGGCTCGAATCGAATGGGAATACTAGTAATTTGCGTACTCTATTCTACTGGTCCAGGAGCCAACACTAGAGATCAAGTGAAGTGGCCTGGTTTCCACATTATTTCGAGTGCATCGGAGGCCAACAATTTCACTGTTAGAAGTGTGATTCAAACATATGCAGTAAGCTTCATGTACCAGATTGAAGGTGATGTTTTATTAGTTCTAAAAATGGTCTAGAATAGATTGAGCAAATTCCATTCATATGGATTAAGTAATGGTGCATGTAGATTAGTTGATTAGGTAATTACTGTGTTTAGTTACCGAGTAGTTACTCACAGTAGCATCGTGTGTGATGTAGTTTTAAAATTCTGAAATGTTATGTTATGTAAGCAAAATGTGTGCAAAAAAATATTGGAGAACCTTTGATATTTCTCTCTTTGAAACTCCCATGCACCATTCTTCCTCTGTTTTTAGCACAGTATCAGAACAACTGATACGGTCTTTCCGAGTCCACTTTGTGTGCCTGTTTTCTATCTAAGAGTGCATCTTTTTTGTTTTGATCCTTCAAGGTGATATCAGAGCCTGATTTGAAGCAAGAAAAAGGATATGTTTTGTATTCAATAGCAGTGAATGGAGTTTTGGTTTAAAATGGCAACAAGCATGAGTTCCATCAACATTTCACAACAAATGCTTCTAATTCTCAAGTCAGAGAATTATGACTCGTGGAGTTTGAAGATGAAGACATTCTTATGTCGAATGAGTTGTGGCCCTTGGTGGAAAGCAGATTCAACGAAGATGACGAAAGGCTTACTACGGCACAATGAGCCAAGTTGAGGGAAAACAAGAAAAAAGACAGCAAAGCTTTGTTGTTCTTAACTATATCTTATATCTTATATAGCCTATATCCTCTTTATACTATCATCCCTCAAATCTCCTAGACTATATTTTTTAGATCTCCTATTTAACTATGTCTTATATAGATATTATTTCTTAAAATAAAAGGATATATATTATCTATATCTTATATCTCATTATAATCATCCTATTTGAACATATCTTTTAAATTTCTAATATTTAACCACATATTACACGGCAATTATTTCTGTTTAAAAAAAATCCAATATCTATCAGAACATTCATCAAACAAAATAATAAAATATTTTTTATCAAATTCAATATTTTAGAAATAGATAGAGAATTCATCCTTTTATGGCATCTCAAATACATACCTCAGAATAAAGTGCAACGAGATTATGCAAAACAATTAATTGAGGTATACTTCTAAAATGAAACGAAGGTTTGAATGTTGGCTTACCAATTGAAAGAAAAAAGATGACGCATGGTTCATCCTACCATGTGTTCTATTGAGCGATAATTAGGGGTCAAGACCCTCTGTTGTGTACATCTCGATCTCCTATACATATATATATATATAGCTAGAATTTTTTTTCAATTCAATAACAGGGCCATCATGAGTATATTTTAGTTGTTCATCCACCGAGAGAGGCAGAAACGTACACCCTCTACATTATTAGAATTTAGGATCCTCTGTTGCATACATTTCTGTCTCTTATACTTAGATGTATGGTTAAATTTTCTTTTTTTTTTAATCAATAGCAAGGCTCATTATGAGTAAATTTTAGCTGCTCATTCATAGATGAGAGGCAGAAATGTATACTATACTCTACAATGCACTGTAAGAATCTATACCCAACAAGTAGAAGCACATTACTCCTATAAATTACAACCTTGTTTTTTTTTTTTTTTTTTTTTGTCTGCTCCTTGATTCCCATGTTGCCTCCTTTTTTTTAAAAAAAAAAAAAAGGAGAGGGCAATGAAATTAATTGGATCCGCTAGCTTCTCCTATGATGCAAACAGTGGTACAATTGTTGAAAGGGTGTCTGACCCAGCGTTGTTCCACACCATGCAACCACTTTATTCTCTCCCTAGATAGATCCGCTGAATAATTGCACGTTAGGAGAGCTGGATATACTTAAGATATACTCGCTTTTCTTTCCACCGTTCATATCCCTTTATAACATTTCCCTAGATAGATCCGCTGAATAATTGCACGTTAGGAGAGCTGGTTATACTTAAGATATACTCGCTTTGCTTTCCACCGTTCATGTCCCTTTATAACATTCATCGGAGGAGTACCAACTTTCAAATAGGGTACCAATAACTAAAGACCCAAAAAGCCATATTTAAGTCTCAAATATTTTAGTCAACAGGATCTACCACTGCCGGTTTGCACCTCTTATCAAGCGATGGTGGCACTCCACGCATGCAAGAAAGATAGCAAAGTCTTCTTCTCTGGCCTTCCTAACAAGTTAGATGAAAATAAAACTAGCATATAGGAATTATTTGATCCAAGTCAAATTGTTGAACAAAACTTTTGGAATTGATCTTTCCGGCCCATAGTTTTGATTTGTGATAAGTGATGACGCCCAATCACTGGTCCTGAACGTCGGGAACAGACTGATTCTCCAACCTTTGCTTCACCATGTTGCCTGCAAAGAAGTCCCAGGACCGGAGAGGATTCTCCAGTGGGACCCTCCGACGCCCAAGTTAGCAATTGAGGTCACAGCAGAAGAGGAGCTCGAATGAGCTCTTTTTAGATGGAAAAGGTGTTCCCGGGGAGGAGGGATTCCTCTCTGGGCCTTAGGATAGCGATTTTTTTAGGGTTATCGCACATACCTGTTTATTGAGTGGATTTACCTTTTATATGGGTTGACCCTGGCATGATCACGTGGGATTCCGTGAAGAAGGAATGTCCACGGAGTTCTTGAGAGTTGCGTGAATCTGCGCTGGTTGGTGGGTCCTGTCCCATCGGAAAGGGAAAAAATGGCAGTTGGTGGGCTAAGTCCCATCAACCAGCGGGGCTATTGGGTAATTGGGTGCAGTCCCATCAGCAGCGTGGCCAGTGGGTAGTTGGATCTGGCATTGTCAGGCGCGGGTCAGAGAGGTAGCGTCCCAAACTACCAGGGCCGTGTTGGGGCAGATTTGGAGGAAACCGGGAACTCTCGACTCTCCCAAGGGAGCCGAGGCTTATCTGGGTTGGTCAGGGGCGGCCGGAGCCAGCCTCGCCGACTAGGACATGCCGGGGCGGGGCCGACCAGGAATGGTTGGGGCTGACTCGGCGGGATTGGAGACGCCGGGGACGAGAAGGGCCAACCAGGAATGGTCGGGGTCGACTCGGCGGGCTTGGAGACGCCGGGGGCGAGAAGGGCCGACCAGGAATGGTCGGGGCCGACTCGATGGGTTTGGAGACGCCGGGGCCGAGAAGGGCCGACCAAAAATGGTCGGGGTCTACTCGGCGGGCTTGGAGACGCCACGGCCGAGAAAGGGCCAACCAGGAATGGTCGGGGCCGACTCGGCGGGCTTGGAGATGCCGGGGCCAAGAGGGGCCGACCAGGAATGGTCGGGGCCGACTCGGTGGGCTTGGAGACGCCGGGACTGAGATGGGCCAACCAGGAATGGTCGGGGCTGACTCGGTGGGCTTAGAGATGCCGGGGTTGAGAAGGGCCGACCAGCAATGGTCGGGGCCGACTCGGCGGTCTTGGAGATGCCGGGGCCGAGAGGGCCGACCAGGAATGGTCAGGGCCGACTTGGCGGGCTTGGAGACACCGGGAGCGAGAAGGGCCAACTAGGAATGGTCGGGGCCGACTCAGCAGGCTTGGAGATGCCGGGGCCGAGAGGAGCCGACCAGGAATGGTCGGGGCCGACTCGGCGGGCTTGGAGACGCTGGGGCCGAGAAGGGCCGGCCAGGAATGGTCGGGGCCGACTCGGCGGGCTTGGAGACGTCGGGGCCGAGAAGGACCGGCCAGGAATGGTCGGGGCCGACTCAGCGGCCTTGGAGATGCCGGGGCACATTAATGTTTTGGTTTTGTCAAAATTACCCTTGTGGCTACATCAGCCACATCAGATGCCCCCCCGCTCCTGAGCGCTAAGGACCACGTGTCTGCAATCCTTTGGGCAAAAGGGGCGCGAACATTCAAAAACAATGATTGCTTCTTTTAGTGTGCTTTAAATGGGTTGATGTGCTGGTGCTTTGTTTCGGGGCAGTGTCGCTTCGAAGATCTCCCGTAATCATGCGTTAGGTGGTGATGACGTTGGTGCCGGATGCTCCGGAGAAGGGGCTCATTGGATGATGAAAAAAGGCAAGGACATCATTGCCGCTCTGTTTTCTATGGCCCGCGATTGGCCGGGGATCACGTCTTATGTAGCGGATCGAGGTGGCATGCCTCGGGCGCAGGCGAGGTTTTCGGCTGGCAGCCTGCAACGCAATGGGCATGCTCCAGGTGGTGGGATCTTGGGCAGCGTTAGCTGGAGACGGGGGCTATAAAAACCTTTCAAGAGCCTGTGGAAACTTTTATGCTACCATCGCTTTCTTCTACTTTCTTCTTCCCTGAGTTCTTCTGACCTGAGTCTTTCCAACTCCCAGGTTAGTTTCATCTTTTTTTTACCTATGGACCGCCGTGCCATTAGGGAGGGCAAGAGATCCGTAGAAGAGTCTTCCCAATCTAGTAGTGAAAACCGGGCCCCTGTAGCTAGTAGTTGAATGCCTTAGTCGGTGGGCAGCGTCATCATCCGTGGTCAATCGGGGGCAATAGGACCTCCGACCACCTCCGGTCCTCCTATTAGGGCAGTCCCCTTGTCCTCTCGCCGTTCGGTGCTTCCTCCGGCGGTGAGTTCTGATCCAGCGTGTCCCGCGGGGGTGGCTTCAACCATGACCTCTAAGGACGTAGAGGCCGTTAGAGCTAAATACCATGTTCCTGACTTCATTGGCCTGTCCGCGCCGGGGCCCGAAGATAGGGTGACCTCCGACCATCCAGGTCGGGTCGCTCTATACGAGGAGTTCTTCCGGTGTGGGCTGCGCCTTCCTTTCCATCCTTTTTTCCTTAATCTCTTAGATAGGAATAGGTTAGTGCCGGCACAGTTGACTCCAAACTCGATTCGGATCATCTGCGCCTTTGTCATCCTTTGGCATTTTGAGGGGGCCCGCCCAGGGCTATCTCTGTTCCGAGCTTTCTATAACCTCTGTCGTCAAGGTGAGGGTGCTTGGTTGGCATTTACCGCCAGGCCATGTAGAGCTTTCCCCTTAGGCCTCCTGTCCAAAATTAGGGGGTGGAAACCTAGATTTCTTTTTGCCCACGTCGAGGGGGTCAGGGCCGCTTGGAGGGAGCCCGATACTAACTCCAATGAAGATTCTACCATAGGGGATAGGGATAAGGAATTATTCACCCAACTGTCCAATGGTCAAATCCCCGGCTATAAGGAACTCCTATCCGAGGAGAACTTGGTAGAAGCTGAGTTGGCCCCGGCGACCGGTTAGCTTGGCGCCTGAATCCTTCTGTTCGTCCTTCGATTTACTGTATGCCGCCACTGATGCTCATTATTCTTTTCTATGCAGCAATGAGGGTTTCCGCCAGCGATTTTGAGGCCGTTTTGAGGCAGAAGAGGCGGGCGATTGGAGAGTCATATCTAGGCTGGCGAAGAAACTCCAGGGAAGGGAGCCGGCCAGGCCGGCCGCAGCCCCCACAGCCCCAATGCCCGCAAGGGAGTCGGCTGAGATGAAGCCGGTTGTAGGAGCGGCTTGGAAGCCAGCGAGGGCCAAAATCGAAGAAGGGGAGATCCCGGCCACCACCAAATGACAATGGTAATTTTGGATGGAGAGGAGGAAGCTCCCGCTGCCGCCGATATGCCCGAGGCGGGGTAGGTTACTGTTGCAATCGGCCCTTCGGCTGTTGCAGGACCAGAGAGAGAAGGTGCTCCCCCAACCGCCAGTGAGGGGGAGCGGGTCGCCAGGGAGGCCCAGAACGGGGCGGAGGAGACCGAGAAGCAAAGGGGTGAGCTGGGGAGCTCATCCCACCAATCGGCCCGGCGCCCGGCCCGCCCCCAAGCCGAAGGCCCTCAGGTGGGGCAGACGAGGCTGGTTCCCCCAGTCGGCACAATGGCGGACGCCGCGCAGGCCTTCCGCCTCCTGTCGGGAGTCTGTACCGCCGAGTTTGAAGAGGAGACGCGGGGAATGAGTCACTCCGCACTCCTAGATATGGTCATGGTCTCTGTTGTCCAGGTAAATTTTGAATACTTCTCATTTTTCCCATATTTCTTCTTCTTCTCGTAGCTAACATGCTTCCTCTACTACAGCTGGTCAATGGAGCATTGGGCGTCCGCGAGGCGCTGGCCCATTCTTCCAATGAAATAACCAAGGCCTTGGCATGGGCCGATAGATATAAGAAGGAGAGCATGGCGCAGGCCAAAAGCCTTGCTCGCCTTCATCAAAAAACCTTGGCCCACGAGGAGAGCTGGGCCGGTCGCCTGAGGGAGATGGAGAGCCGTGCTGAAGCCGAGAGCGGCCGGGCCTCCGCAGCCGAGACCAAAATAGAGTTGGCCTCAGAGAGATTGAAGGCCGCCACGGTGCGGAACAAGGAGTTGACTCGGCGGCTTCAATGCGCCGAGGAGGAGACCCGAGAGCAAGGCCTGGGAGGCCGAGGCCAGAGCACAGCAGGCTGAAGCCGAGGCGGGGCAGGCTGTCTCCATTTATAAGGCCTCGCCGGAGTTCAAGCAAGAAGTCATCGAGGCCAGCCTCGATGCTTATGTTTAGGGCTTCGAGATGTGCAAGGTCAGAGTATCCGCAGCCCTCAAGATCGATATCGCTGAACTTGGAGATGTCCGACTTGGGGATTCTAACGAGGAGCCCGCGGAGAAAAAGGACGAAGAGAAGCCCGGCCCCGGCAAGCCTTGAGTTATTTTTCGTTGCTTTATTGTGTATAACCGGCCTCGGGCCCAATTTTGTACCTCTCTTCAATAGTTAATGAAGAAGACTTTTTCTCCCAATTTCTTTATGTTTTGATCCATCCGGTCTTTCTTCTTCTAAGAAAAATGCCTTACTGTGCTTTACTTCTTGTGGCAAATCGTATATGCTAACGATGTCATAGCCGAATATAGTATCTTCTGAAATGTTCCTCGACTCCGGACTTAGCCAATATTTGAATGCGTCTCTAGGATGTAGGCTGGCCATATGAACGGTCGCTTAAGATGTTTCATGCCGTCGTAGGCTATTTGCAAGAAGGCTCGTTTAAGTATGAATCTTCCAAAGGCTTGGAAAGATCCCCGGGCGACTCGACACCAAGCCTAACTTTGGAGGCATTTGGATTGACCAGAGATGGCTGGGGCTGATTCTGTCATCGTGAGGGGTTTGCGTGTCACCTAAAGGGTGACTCGACCAGGTACGGGGCTGCTAGGGTCTTAACCGACTCGGGGGCACCGCCGTGCTGGGGCCGAGTGGTGTCCTATTAGCCGCGATGCCAGCGAGCTCCTTTTGAACCACTTCAGGGGTTTATGTGCTGCCTGAAGGGCGACTTGATCGGGTACGAAGCTGCTAGGGTCTTAACCGACTTGGGGGCACTGCCGTGCTAGGGCCGAGTGGTGTCCCGTTAGCTGCGATGTCGGTGAGCTCCTTTTCAACCGCTTCAGGGGTTTGTGTGCTGCCTGAAGGGCGACTCAACCGGGTATGGAGCTGCTAGGGTCTTAACCGACTCGGAGGCACCGCCGTGCCGAGGTCGAGTGGTGTCCCGTTAGCCGCGATGCCGGCGAGCTCCTTTTGAACCGCTTCAGGGGTTTGTGTGCCGTCTGAAGGGCGACTCGATCGGGTATGGAGCTGCTAGGGTCTTAACTGACTCGGGGGCACTGCCGTGCTGGGGCCATGTGGTGTCCCGTTAGCCGCGATGATGGCGAGCTCCTTTTGAACCTCTTCAGGGGTTTATGTGCCACCTGAAGGGCAACTTGACCAGGTACGGAGCTGCTTGGGTCTTAACCGACTCGGGAGTGGTGTCCCGTTAGCCGCAATGTTGGCAAGCTCCTTTTGAACTGCTTCAGGGGTTTGTGTGCCGCCTGAAGGGTGACTCGACTGGGTACGGAGCTTCTAGGGTCTTAACCGACTCGTGGGGCACCGCCGTGCCGGGGCCGAGTGGTGTCTTATTAGCCGCGATGCCGGTGAGCTCCTTTTGAACCGTTTCAGGGGTTTGTGTGCTGCCTGAAGAGCGACTCAACCGGGTACGGGGCTGCTAGGGTCTTAACCGACTCGGGGGTACTGCCGTGCCGGGGCCGAGTGGTGTCCCGTTAGCCGCAATGCCGGCGATTTTCTTTTGAACTGCTTTAGGGGTTTGTGTGCCGCCTGAAGGGCGACTCAACCGGGTATGGAGCTGCTAGGGTCTTAACCGACTTGGGGGCACCACCGTGCCAGGGCCGAGTGGTGTCCCGTTAGCCACGATGCCGACGAGCTCCTTTTGAACCACTTCAGAGGTTTGTGTGCCGCCTGAAGGGCGACTCGACTGGGTACGGAGCTGCTAGGATCTTAACCGACTCGGGGGCACCGCCGTGCTGGGGCCGAGTGGTGTCCCGTTAGCCGCGATGTCGGCGAGCTCCTTTTGAGAGACTTGGTCCTTGGATGCAAGGGAGAGTAGGCTGTTGCGTCAGAAGGGACCTCCTTTATTGCTTATGCCCTAGGGGAATACATTATTGATAATATTGGTGAAGATTGTCCGCATTCCAGGTATGTGGAATGGGTTGTCCATCGAGCTCTTCTAGTTTGTATGCCCCCCGGTGGAGTATCTCGGCGACGCGATAAGGACCCTCCCATTTGGGGGATAGTTTGCCCCCCTTTGTAGGCTTTGAAACCTCAGCTTTTCTCAAAACCAAGTCTCCACGGTCAAAAACCTGAAGATGAACTCGAGCATTGCAGTACCTGATCGCTCGCTGATAAAAATTCACCATGCATAGCCTCGCCTGATCATGCACCTCGTCGATGAAGTCCAAATTAGCCCGAATCAGTGCGGAGTTGTTTTCCTCGCTGAAGGTCTCCACGCGTGGAATGGGTAACCCGATCTCGACAGGAATGACGGCTTCAGATCCGAAGGTGAGACTGAAGGGAGTCTCGCCCGTCGGGGCTCTCAGGGTCGTGTGATAGGCCCATATCATGCCGGGGAGCTCCTCCACCCATCGACCTTTAGACCCATCTAAACGGGTGTTGAGTCCTCTAAGAATGGTGTGGTTCATAACCTCGGCCTCCCTGTTGGTTTGGGGGTGGCCGACAGAGGTGAATCGGTGATGAATGCTTAGCTCGTCACAGAAGACTTTAAATGCTTCATTGTTGAATTGACGGCCGTTGTCCGTGACGAGGGTATGAGGCAGGCCAAAACGGCATATGATTGACTTCCAAAAGAAGGCTTTGACTTTGCTTTCAGTGATCTTGGCTAGCGCCTCGACCTCGACCCATTTGGTGAAGTAGTCAATGGCGACTAACAAGAACCTCCGTTACCCAGAAGCTGGGGGGAATGGCCCGAGAATGTCCATTCCCCACTGAGCGAAGGGCCATAGAGCCAAGAGTGGGTTCAGCGGGGTAGACGGTTGATGTTGGATATGTGCATGGCGCTGGCAACTATCGCATTTCTAAACTAATTTATCCGCATCCTCCCTCATAGTGAGCCAGAAGTATCCCTGATGGAGGGCCTTTTGGGCTAAGGATCTGCCTCCCAGATGGTTTCCACAGATGCCATCGTGGATTTCTCTGAGGATGTAGTCAGCGTCAGCAGGTCCCACATACTTGAGCAGGGGATAGGAGAATGACCTTCTGTATAGACGCCCATCGAGGAGGATGAATTTGGAGGCTCTCCACTTGAGCAGCCTGGCTTCGTTGCGGTCATCAGGGAGTGTGCCATCAGTGACATAATGAACATAGGCGTCCATCCATATGGACTCTTGGGTGAGCGGGAGGATTTCTCGCTATCCTCTATACTGGGTCTTTCCAAATATTCAATGTAATCATCCCTTGCCACACCGTCGGCAGAGGTGGCCAGACGAGAAAGGATGTCGGCCTTGGCCTTTTCACTCTGTGGAATATAACTAATATTGAAATAAGCTAGCAGGAAGGTCAGGAGCCGAACCTTGCCCAAGTACTGAGTCATAACAGGGTCACGCGCCTCGTATTCCCCATTGATTTGCCTGAAGATGAGTTGCGAGTCCATGAAAGCTCTGAGATGCCTTATTCCAAACTCCTGGGCTAGCCTTAACCCAGCCAGCAGAGCTCATACTCAGCTTGATTGTTGGTCACTTCGAATAGAAACCGCAGGGTGCATTCTGTCCTCTCTCTGCCTGGTCTGGCAAGAATGAGGCCGGTGCCGCTCCCTTGAGAGTTTGATGCTCCGTCCACATGAAGGATCCAAGTTTCTCCATCTCCGTATGGCTCGGGCTTGCGCTGTTCCTTGGTAACCTCCTTAGTCATCTCCTCTGCCCAAGTGCATTCAACTAGGAAGTCAGCCAAATTTAGGACTTCAGAGCTGGTCGAGCCTGGAAAGAAAGGTCGAACTCTCCCAGCTTGATGGCCTACTTGGCGAGTCAGCCTGAGTTATCTGGACGAGCCAGGATGGCTCGCAGGGGCTGATCCGTGAGCACCACAATAGGATGGGCTTGAAAATACAGGCGTAGACGCCGAGCAGAGACTATCAGGGCGAAGATAACCTTCTCTGTTTTGGAGTACCTAACTTCCGCATCATGGAGGACCTTACTCACATAATAGACAGGCCTTTGAGTTCCATCAGCATCAAGACGCACCAAAACTGAACTAATGGCTTCCGAAGAAGCAACTAAGTAGAGGAAAAGACTTTCCCCGTCTCTTGGCTTGGATAGGAGCGGTGGAGAGGACAGAAACACCTTCAACCAATCAAAGGCTCTCTGGCAATCGTCTGTCCACATGAAGCTATTCATCTTCTGCAAGGCCTTGAAGAAGGGCAAGCATCTCTCAGCTGATTTGGAGAGGAAACGACTTAGAGCCGCTATCCTCCCGATTAATCGCTGCACTTTCTTCTTGCTGGATGGTGGCCTCATGTCGAGTATGGCGATGATCTTCTCTGGGTTCGCCTCGATCCCCCACTGGGTCACCATGCAACCCAGGAACTTGCCTGCCGTGACCCCAAAAGCAAACTTCTTGGGGTTCAGCTTAACTTGGAAGTGACGGAAGTTGTTGAAGGTCTCCTCTAAGTTGGAGATGTGATCAGAGGCGCGGGTGCTCTTTGTCAGCATGTCATCTACATAGACTTCCATATTCCGGCCTAGCTGGTCCTGAAACACTCTGTTCATCAATCTTTGGTAAGTTGCCCCCGCATTCTTGAGACCAAAAGGCATCACTTTGTAGCAATAAATACCTTTTTCTATCACAAAGGAGGTGTGCTCTTCGTCGCTGGGGTCCATCCTTATCTGATTATATCCTGAGAAGGCGTCCATGAAGCTGAGGAGTTCGTGCCCGGAGGTGGAATCCAACAGCTGATCAATTCTTGGCAGGGGAAAGCTGTCTTTTGGACACGCCTTGTTGAGGTCGGTGAAGTCTATGCAAATCCTTCAGCTCCCATTTGCCTTATGCACCATGACCACATTAGCCAGCCAACTAGGGTAGTGTGCCTTCCAGATGTGGCCGACACTGAGTAGCTTGTTGACTTCCTCGTCAATAGCCTTTTGTCGATCAAGAGAAAAGCTTCTCTTCTTTTGGCAGATTGGACGGTGCCGTGGGTCAATGTTGAGCTTGTGGGTGATCACTTCCGAAGGGATGCCAGGCATATCAGATGCTGACCAAGCGAAAACGTTTGAATTAGCCCGCAAAAAGGCTAAGAGATGCTCCCGGTCTTCTGGGGGAAGGAGTCCACCGACACGGACGGTCCTTGCCAGGTCATCTCCAAGAGGGAAGGTTAAAAGGTGTTCAGCTGGTTCCCCTCCCATGTTAGAGTCCCTGGGGTTCGATGCTTCAAAAGCTGGTTTAGCTTCCAGAGACTTGATGCCGCGTGATAATAGGGCAGGACTGGGCTGACCTCGCCGCGCATCTCTCCAACTCCTTCACTGGTGGGGAACTGCACCAGTAAATGCCGGGTGGAGATAACTGCGTCCAAAAGGTTCAAACCTAAACATCCGAGAATGGCATTATACGCCAAGGGAACCCTCACAACCAAGAATTTCATAATCACTGTGCTTTGGCATGGCGGCATTCCGGCTGTCACAGGCAAAGGTATTTGACCTTCAACCCTTACGGAGTCCCCAGTAAAACCGACCAAAGGGGTCGCCATAGGCTAAAGGGAGTCCAAAGATAATCTCATCCGAACAAAAGCGTCGTAGGTAAGGATGTCAGCTAAGCTACCACTATCAACTAATATCCTCTTTACAGGGTGCTTGGTGATCGTCATAGAGACAACGACGCCTTTATTGTTTACATTTTCTACGATAGCAGATCCTCCCCCCCGGGAATTATATTACTCGGTGCCTCCTCCCCCCTCGGCCACTTAGATGCAGAGGTTGACCCCCAAGATACCATTCCGACCGTTCGCTCTGTGGAAGCATTGTCGATCGAGGCCTGAACAGGTAGAGGCCCCATGAGGGTCAGCAGCGACTGCTGTGCCTTCTGAACATACTTGCCGAGGTAGCCCCACTGAATGAGTTCTTCGATGGCCCGCTTCAAGCTGTAGCAGCTGTCAGTGTCATGGCCATAGTCCCGGTGGAATCGGCAGTAGCGGCTTTTGTCACGGGGAGGACCTTTCTTCATGGGAGGAGGGCGCTGGAGGTAAGGCTCACCCTCGATCTCCATCAGAATGTGAGATCGAGGGGCAAGAAGAGGTGTAAGCTTACTCTCGTCGGGGACAGGGCTTCTACACCTGTTGTCGGATCAGCGAGGCAGGTCAGCTCACCGATGTCGAGGGGGCCTACTTGGCTCAGGGCAAGTGGGCTTGTGGCTGGAGCTCCTTGAAGATTCTCGGCATGTGAAGTTAGCTTCATCTACACGGATGTACTTTTTAGCCAAGAGGAGGAGGTCGGAATAAGAGCCTGAGGGCTTCTTATCCAAAGACAAGGTGAAGCGGGATGGGAGGAGTCCCCGCTTCAACGCCAACGTTGCTACCACGTCATCGAGATGGTAGACCTCGAGGGCGGCAGCCTTGAACCGGGGCACAAAGTCCCGCAGCGACTCTCCCTCCTTCTGGCATACGGAGAAGAGGCTGTCCGCTACCCTCAGAATTCATCGGCAGGCGTCAAAGTGTGCCAGGAAGGCCTTCTCCAGTTCTCGGAAGGAGTCGATGCTGTGAGGGGACAAGCGTGAGTGCCACGCGTGAGCGGCCTTCCGCAGAGTGGTAGGAAAGGCCTTGCAGAGAAGGGCGTTTGAAGCACCTTGGACCTGCATCATTGCTTTATAACTCTCGAGATGGTCGAGAGGATCTGTCGTACCATCGTATGGGTCCACCTGGAGAAAGCAAAATCTGGAAGGGACAGGCTCCTCTAATATCCGGCGGGTGTAAGGAGGATGGGTGTCGAACTCTTCCTCCGGCTGATGATTGATTTTATGGCGAGCTCGTCCAACCGCCTATTGTACTCCTCCAGGTGCTCCTCCTCCTATCGGCTGATTGTTGGGGCCATCTGAGATGGCTCAGAGGAGGAGGAAGAAGAAGAAGAAGACGAAGAAGGAGACGAAAGTCGGGACTTCCGCTTTGGCTCCTCCTGATGATGCGGCCCAGGAGGGAATTTGCTGGGGCCACGATCAGGGGACCGTGACCGCTTGGAGGGCTCGCGGTGGGGCTTTCTAGGGGGAGCTGGGCAACGACTGGCCTCCCGCCGATCGGCCTCCCACCGTGGAGAACCTCCCCTCGCCGACTGCTGACTGGTAGGGGGAGCGGTTTGGTGCTGAGTGGCCATGGACTGCTGCTGTTAGAGCCCGTGGACCATAGCAGTGAGAGTTTGGACTTGTTGGGAGAGGGTCGCCAGTTGCTCCGCCGTTTGGACGGCTACGTTCGTGGTGGGCAGGTGACTGGAGGATCGGTAGCAGGGGGGTTGGCCTCCTGCTACCTAACTGGCGGAGGAAGCCCCGCTAGACAGCTGATGAAAGCGTCCTGAGCTCGTGTTACCACCATGGCTTCAAGGAGAGAAGAGAGGGGGGGAGTAGAGTTTGGCGAGATGTAGCACAGGGAAGCCCTGAGATACTTGCTGCGTCCTACACCAACTTTTCCCTTCCTGGCGCACCAATCTGATGACGCCCAATCACTGGTCCTGAACGTTGGGAATGGACTGATTCTCCAACCTTTGCTTCACCAGGTTGCCTGCAAAGAAGTCCCAGGACCGGAGAGGATTCTTCGGTGGGACCCTCCGATGCCCAAGTTAGCAATTGTGGTCACAGCAGAAGAGGAGCTCGAATGAGCTCTTTTTAGATGGAAAAGGTGTTCCCGGGGAGGGGGGATTCCTCTCTGGGCCTTAGGATAACGATTTTTTCAGGGTTATCGAATATACATGTTTATTGAGTGGATTCATCATTTTATAGGGGTTGACCCTAGCATGATCACGTGGGATTCCGTGAAGAAGGAATGTCTGCGGAGTTCTTGGGAGTTGCATGAATCTGCACTGGTTGGTGGGTCCTGTCCCATCGGAAAGGGAGAAAATGGTGGTTGGTGGGCTAAATCCCATTAGCCAACGGGGCTATTGGGTAGTTGGGTCCAGTCCCATCAGCAGCATGGCCAGTGGGTAGTTGATCTAGCGTTGTCAGGCAGCGCGGGTCAGAGAGGTAGTGTCCCGAGCTACCAGTGCTGTGTTGGGGCAGATTTGGAGGAAACCGAAAAGTCTCGACTCTCCCGAGGGAGCCGAGGCTTATCTGGGTCGGCCAGGGGTGGCCGGGGCCAGCCTCGCTGACTAGGACGTGCCAGGGCGGGGCCGACCAGGAATGGTTGGGGCCGACTTGGCAGGCTTGGAGATGCCGGGGCGAGAAGGGCTGACCAGGAATGGTCGGGGCTGACTCGGTGGGCTTGGAGATGCCGGGGGTGAGAAGGGCCGACCATGAATGGTCGGGGCCGACTCGGCGGGCTTGGAGACGCCGGGGGCGAGAAGGGCCGACCAAGATAGTTGGGGCCGACTCGGCGGACTTGAAGACACCGGGGCCGAGAAGGGCCAACCAGGAATGGTCGGGGCCAGCTCGACGGGCTTGGAGACACCGAGGCCGAGAAGGGCCGACCAGGAATGGTCGGGGCCGACTCGGTAAGCTTGGAGATGCCGGGGCCGAGAGGAGCCGACCAGGAATGGTCGGGGCCGACTCGGCGGGCTTGGAGATGCCGGGGCCAAGAGGGGCCGACCAGGAATGGTCGGGGCCGACTCGGCAGTCTTGGAGATGCCGGGGCCGAGAGGGGCCGACCAGGAATGGTCGGGGCCGACTCGGTGGGCTTGGAGATACCGAGGGTGAGAAGGGCCGACCAGAATGGTCGGGGCCGACTCGGTGGGCTTGGAGATGCCGGGGCCGAGAGGGGCCGACCAGGAATGGTCGAGGCCGACTCGGCGGGCTTGGAGATGCCGGGGCTGAGAGGGGCCGACCAGGAATGGTCGGGGCCGACTCGGTGGGCTTGGAGACACCAGGGCCAAGAGGGGCCGACCAGGAATGGTCGGGGCCGACTCGGTGGGCTTGGAGACGCCGGAGCCGAGAAGGGCTGACCAGGAATGGTCGGGGCCGACTCGGCGGTCTTGGAGACGCCGGGGCCGAGAAGGGCCGACCAGCAATGGTCGGGGCTGACTCGGTGGGCTTGGAGATGCCGGGGCGCACTAATGTTTTGGTTTTATCAAAATTACCCTTGTGGCTACGTCAGCCACATCAATAAGAACGATCAGTGGGCGATGACATGCCTTCATCATAAGCCTTTTGGAATTGGAGCACCCAAGCTCTTAGGGTTCTTATGCTCTCTATATTTATGAACTTTTTGCTTGGGGTCTGGGGGCATTGCTGATTTGATAGGTTGGGCCAATTAGTACTTTTAACTTCAGAACTTTGCAATGAAGAAATCAAGCTGTTATAATAGTGAAATGGCTCACTTTATTAGTTTCTTTTCTTCTTTATAAAAGACGAAGGGGAGAGGCATGAAGGGCGGCAATAGTGGAATTGCGAAGGATGTCCAGAGTAGAGTAACAAGAAGTCTAGGTTGAGCCCCACCCATCATTCAGCAAAAGCTATATGCTTTTGGTTCACTTTATCTTTTTCTCTTTCTTCTTGTAAAATGAAAACTCCATTGAGATCCACCTTTGGAGGAAATGCTTTGGTTTTCAGTAGTGCAGAAGCTAAAATAAACTCTCATTCTAATCCACTCATTCCATATTTCTTTATGATATGTAGCTCACTTTTGGTGTATGGATGTAACAGCATAAATGAGAATCTTGGTAACACATCATGGAAATCTAATTCCCCCATAAAAGAAAGGTATGATTGTGTAAGAGTATCAACTAAAATGTGATGATGATAGTAGACCAATTATTTAAGGTAGGAAGAGTTTGCAGTATATTGCTTCTAGATTAATCTCTTCGTGCCAAGAGATGATTACATTGAGAACATAAGAATTTATTTAAAATTTTTAATTAAATTTTTATTTTTTAATTAGGTTTGGTAACTTATGAAATTTATTCAATCAAATATACTTTTGATTGCTATCAACGGTAACTTGATGGTCCAATATCCTAGTTGACACATAGACGAGACAAAAAATGCAAAAATAATGCTGCATGACATTGAGGTGACACTAGTGAGAAATGAAAAATGATAGGAGAGAAGATCCATGTAGGTGTTTAAGTTTGAGTTGCAAATTAGCAAGAGTTTTTTTTTCATTAATTTTCTCATCCTTCACCGGCCTATGTCACATGGACACCACCCCAATATTTTTTCACATCCATCGCATTAAAGTAGAATGGGCTAGCAAGTCACAGTTAATGGCTATCATAAATATATTTAATTGAATAAATTTATGAGTTGATATTCTTAATTTTATATGTATGTATGTATAAGGATTTAATTAAAATTTAAAATAAGTTCATATATTTTTAGATAATTATCCTTGCTCCAAATCATACTCTCTTTCTTGAACCGTTCAATTCTTGAGATGTAAATGTGTTAGAAAATAGATCTTTCCAAAATATCATAATTGTAAAGCAATAAAACTATGTGAAAATAATAACAGAATAAGAGCAGACAAAATAACATCACATAAATTTACATGGTTCATCCAATGTGGGCTACATCTATGGAGTTGCTGCATATCTTCACTATAGGAAGAAAAATGGCTACAATGTTTATAATACTCAGAACCTTATAACTCTGATTCTAAGTACACTCAAGAGAATCACTATTCTCTCACACTTTCAAGAGAATCTCATTATCTCTCAAAATACTCAAAGACCTGCAACACTCCTTAATTTATGAACTCTGGAATGAGAAAAAAATAATAAAAGGAGGGCCTTTTTATATAGGCTCCATGGACATTCCCCAATTAATCCACCACTTATACTATAAGAAAAATTAAATATTGCGACGCCCAAATGCGTCGCTAAACATGCTATTGCAACGCAATAGCGACGCAATGACGGTGTTGCTCAGATGTCCGTCGCAATATCTATTTGTCGCAATTGCGTCGCAATATTGCGACTCTCTGCGATGCAACATTGCGTCGCAATATTGCGACGCATCCAAATGTGTTGCTAAATTTAAAATTAATTTTTAATATTTAAAATTATTATTAAATATTACGACGCACTCAATTGCGTCGCAATATTGCGATGCATTTAGTTGCGTCGCAATATTTAATAATAATATTTTTGATATAATAGCAACGCAATTTGAGTCGCTAATGCGTCGCAAATAAAATTTTTTTTAAAATATTACGACGCAAGGTCATTGCATCGCAATATTTATTAAAAATATTTTAGATATAATAGTGACGCAATTTGAGTCGCTAATGCATCGCTATTATTTTTTTTTTAATTATTGCGACGCCAGTTCATTGCGTCGCAATATTTAATAATAATATTTTGAAAATATTAGCGATGCAATTTTAGTCGCTAATGCATCGCAAATTAGATTTTTAAAAAAATATAAAATATTAAAAATTAAAACGGTTAATACAATTTCGTTAAATTTAAATATTGATAGAAACATTTTTCATCCAAACAATAATCAATTTCCAAAAATAATTCATATATTAAAATTTTAAAGTTTTCATGTACAACATAAAAAAAGAAAAAAAATACATCCAGAATCTGAGCGATCATGTGGAGGCTGTGGAGGCTGAAGACTCTGCGATAAGCGGCTAACCAGATCCCGCAAATGATGCATCTCATCTCGCATGTCTGCAATCTTCTGATCCCGGCCTCGCATACAATCCTTGAAATCCTACTCGACCTCCTGCCGAACCTCCTCTGCAATAGATCTACGAAGGTCATCTAAACGCTCGGGAGGAATATCACCAGAAACTCGCGAGCTGGAGGCCTGATGGGGAAAATATGTAGAAGCTCTAGTGCCCAGACCATAGACCCTGCGGTCTCGCGGCTGGGCACCAACAGCCTCCAAAAACACATGCCAACTCTCCTCTGCTGAGAGTTCGACGAGCATCTTCCCATCAGTAGAGTCGACCTGCGATGCCTGGGAGCGAAGCTCCTCGACTCGTGTCTTTAAATTATGAAATCAACAATAAATGAGTTAATAAATTTCTTGAAATAAAATTTTAGAAATTAAACAGATAATACATAAATCTAATTTCTTACCGCAACCTCCCGTGATCGCGTGTCGACCCAGGAACCGTCCCTCCTAATGTGTGTCGGCCTGAATAGATGAAACTCACCAGGATCTCCGCCCTCCTGCTCAGACTATAAAAATAAAAAAATGATATTAATACAAATATTTATAAATAACTAAAATAGTAATTAAAATATTTATGTTTCTTACCATACACCGTCTGTGCTCCTGAATCGAAATGGAGCCCGAAGTATGGCGGGAGAGACCTGTGCCAGGACCGCCCTTCTCAGATCGGCGGTTCGTGCTGGCTGATGTGGACCTCCTGCGCTAGCCATCGGACTGCTAGGCATGCTGCCACTCGTGCCAAATACCCTCTGGCACGTGCGCAGGATGCTGACCCGATGACCTCCAACGATGAAGCATGTCGGAGTATCGGCGTCGCGTCAGAGCCTCCCATGCTGCCCTAATGGCATCATGGCTGGCAGGATCCCACGTAAACTTTTTCTGCATTAAAATAAATAGTTAGTTTCTGAATTTATTAAGTTTAAGAAATTTTATATCAGTGATAAATTGTATTTAATAAGTTTACCTGAAACTCAGAAAAATAAAACTCCCTCGTGGCTGGAGATACGTGGCGCCAATCGTAACCACTGGGATCTGCATGCCTCTGAAATACGGCGCTGATGTGGCTGGATACATGATGCTGCTCAATAAATCTGTTAAAAAAATGCATGTTTATAAGTAATTGACTTAAAAACATAAACATATATTTTTAATTAGTATATACTTACAGCCCCTGAGCATCAAGTCAAAGTACGGTGCGGCCGATGGTGGAAGAACTCTCGGAGGTATGTGCCGATCGGCTGGATGGTAATACTGCTGGAGAGATCGAAGGCTGTGCGACTGCTGGAGATCCGAACTCTCCATCTCCGACGCTCATGTGATCTGATGCAATAGGGCTACGTCCCTGCTCACTCCGTCTGTCGTCGATAGATCTACCTCTGCCCGTCATACTGAAAATACTAAAGATTCATATAATTAAATTACGATTAATGATTGACTATGTAAAATTTAACACTTATAGAAAAAAGTTAAATTTTAAAAATGTCTATGTTTAATCGGTGTCATTTATTTCGTAAAATGTTGGTTCAACATTCGATGCCGTAAAGGACTACGATTCAGTTTCATTATCATCGGAAGGAAACCGAACATTTGCATCCGCAATTTCTTGGACATCACCATTTGGATCTCTAAGTGATGTTTCAGGAGCCCTTGTGTCGTCCTCAATTGCATGCATTTCCATCTCATCCTCTTAAAATGCAGGGCACTCGGCTGATTGACTTGATGAACTCTCCTCTAATACGATTGTTGAACGTGGGACAATTTTAGAAACGGCCCACCAATCTCGCTTGTCATTGCACAAACTTGGATATCCGCAGTAAAAGACTTGCTGAGCTTGGGATGCAAGGATGAATGGGTCATATTTTTGCAATCTTCGTCGATGGTTCACTTCAACCAAATTGTAGTCGTTATGAACCCTTTTGCCCACTGGAACTATCGGATCGAACCAATCACAACGAAACAATACGGTTCGTTTCATAGGCCAACCGGGATATTCAACTTCAACCACCTCTACTAACTTTCCATAATAATCCTGCATATTTGCTCCAACACTTTCTCCTTTAACACACACGCCCCAGTTCTGCGTGCCTCTTGAAGCTGCTAATCGTTCAATCTGAAATTTGTACACATTTACAAAATAGCCAGTATAGGTTGTTACGGTCTTCAATGGCCATTGCGATAGACATTTAATGAAAATATTGTCGGTTGTGGACCATGGACCGTTTACCTATAAATTAATAAGCTATTCACATCCAATTCAAAAAATAAAAGCCATTATTGAAATTGATTGAGTGATACTACTCACAAATTCATAAAACCAGTAAGCAAACTCCGTTTCTAATTTCTGCCCAATTGCAACTTGACTGATGTCGGGATTCATCTGTCGTTGTCTATCACAAAACATCCTTATGGGATGAAAAGGATGAAAACTGATGTTAGCAATTAAATATTGTGATATATTGTAATTAAAATTAAAATTTCCAATGAAGCATTGAAGTATACACTTACTCAATATATGGATCGACTTCTCTACAGTTCATTAGGATGTAATAATGTGCTGCATTATACTCCATATCGCTAAGATTTCTTGACTTCTGCCCATCAAATGAACGGCCGATACCTTTAAAAATTGATATTCTACCATCATTAGGTTCTCCTTCGTCCACACATACGTCATCGTTACGATCAAGATTTTGGCTCCTCGTGTGAACGTGACCCTCAAAGTAATGCGAGGCAAAAGCTGAAACTTCTTCGGCCAAGTGTGCATTGCATATAGAACCTTCAACCCTTGCCTTATTATGCACATTATTTTTTAACTTCTTAAGATACCTATATGTAAAGTTGAAACAAAAAATTAACCAATTTTCTTGCAATGAAATAATATTTGAAATGTCAACATATCTTAATGATGTATATATTTACCTCTCGAAAGGATACATCCAGCGATACTGCACGGGACCAGCTATGCTCGCTTCGTATGGCAAGTGAACCGGTAAATGCTCCATTGAGTCAAAAAAACTGGAAGGAAATATTCGCTCAAGCTTGCATAAAATAATTGGAATTCCCTCCTCAAGCCTTGCCATGGATGCAGAAGTAATGACTGCGGCAGATAACTCCTTGAAGAACAAGCTAAGCTCCGTAATTGCCTTCCAGACATGTTGCGGAAGCAACTCACGAAAAGCTACAGGTAATAACCGTTGCATGAAAACATGGCAGTCGTGACACTTCATGCCGAACAACTTGAGCTTATGCATGTCCACACACCTACCGATATTTGAGGCATAACCATCTGGAAATTTTAACCCTCTAAGCCAGTTACATAAAACTTCTCGTGAATTTCTGTCAAGAGTGTAACAGGCTTTAGGATAGGTCCCATCGGCACTCCTTCTCAAATCACCTCTTCTATAGTACTGATTAAGTTCTTCTCTTGACTTTGCAGTATCTTTTGTTTTTCCCGGGATGTTTAGCACCGTGTTAAATATGTTATCAAAGAAATTTTTCTCGATATGCATAACATCCAAGTTGTGCCGGATGAGATTTGTGCTCCAATAAGGCAAATCCCAAAATATACTTCGCTTCTTCCAGTTATGTTCTTTACATATACGGCCATTTATTCTATCTGCATTCGGTTCCCATGCATACATCAACCCCAAATGCTCTATAGTATCAAATATATCCGTGCCGGACCTAACCGGTTCGGCGATTTTTGTGACTGCTTTGTTCTTCCGGAAGGCGATCAAGTTACGCCTGTAAGGATGATTTGGGGGCAAGAACTTCCTATGGTTATCAAACCATGACTGCTTACCACTCTTCTGCAATGTAAATGCATCCGAATCATACATGCAATGAAGGCATGCTAGACGTCCAGCAGTGCTCCAACCAGACAACATTGCATATGCTGGGAAATCACTTATTGTCCACATCAAAGCAGCTCTCATGATGAAATTCTGTTTCATAGAAATGTCGTAGGCTACGACTCCTGTTTCCCACAACATTTTTAATTCGGCCTCCAACGGTTGCAGAGAGACATCAATCTTTTCCTTTGGATTTGATGGTCCTGGAACCAAAACGGTTAAAAACATTGCAGTATCTTTCATGCACTTCTACAGAGGAAGGTTATATACAGTTAGTATCACAGGCCAACATGAATACTGTTGCCCCGCTTGACCAAATGGTTGGAAACCATCGGTACAAAAACCTAATCTCACATTCCTTATATCTTCAGCGAAATTAGGATGATTTTCATTGAAATGCTTCCAAGCCTTTGAATCTGATGGATGCCGCATTTCATCCTCTTTAGATTCATGTTCGGCATGCCATCTCATATCAGCAGCTGTTGCCTCAGATCTGTATAATCTCTGCAGGCGTGGGGTAAGAGGAAAGTAATGCATCCTCTTGTAAGGCACACTTTTCCTCCTACTTGTACTGGCTCCTCCTTCGCTGTTTTTGTACCTCGTTGCCCACAAATCTTACACCATCTCAGCTCTGAGTCTTCACCCCCAAAATATCATACAATTGTTCAAGCAACAATCGATCTTATTTACTGGGAGCCCAAGCTCACGCAACAACTTCTTTGTTGCATAAAAACTATCTGCTGCAACATTGTCATTTGGCAAAATTTCTTTGATTAACCCAGCTACAGAATTGAACACCTTTTCTGATAATCGATGTTCTGCCTTAATATTCAACATTCGAGCAGTTGTAGAAAACTGGGAATGACCCTCACAACCAAGATACAATTCTTGATTTGTAGCACGCAACATATCGTAAAATTGCTATGCATCTGGATTTGGTTCTTCCATAAATGTATTCTGATTGAATTCATTACCCGATGCATTCATCACCATTTGTTCATATGTGTTTAAAATCACAAATGGTTCATCTACGGGAATTGACTCATGTTGGCCTATAACAGCTGCTGGAATATCCTCTGGTTCACCATGACAGTACCAAACATAGTAATCAGGAACAAACCCCTTTTTACACAAATGCACCTTAACAGTTTCAACATCTCTATAGGCTTTATTCTGACACCTGTGGAAGTTGCATGGGCACCTAATCCTAGGGCCATCCATCCAGTCAGGTTGGCTACATGCAAATGCGATAAATTCTTCCAATCCATTCAGAAAATCTGGATTAAGCAAGCCATCTTTTATCCTTGCATACATCCACAAGCGAGCCCCGCTCATTTTTGACCGACTTATACAAAGTCCGGTAAACCATTAAAGGAAACCACAAAATAAAACTATATTAGTATTACTAAATATATAACTAAATTATTTCTTGGTCACAACTAAGGTTAATAACAACCATTTAAATCATTTATAACTAAACCAATTTTCTTTTAGGCAACTAAGGTCCCTACCATGCAAGGGCGAGCCACGACTACGATCCTTGGCGTGCTAGCAAGGACCGAGGCACAGGTTCATGGCTAATGGTAGGGCTTGAGTTCGGGTCGGGCCGCAAGACGGTCCGTTTAATCATGAGACTTCACAAGCATTCAAGTGTCTTAAATTAATTCTACCTTCACTCCATATCTATAAGGTAAGGCCCTATCCCATTCAAGAATATTTTTTGTGATATGTTATTCTGCTAAAAATTATCATCGATCGGTTACATTGAAATTTCGGCAGCATTTCCCCATATGTTCTCCTAAATGTGTGGTATATAAGCCACACTAGGAGAACGTATGAGCAAATACAAACCGAAATCTTACCCAACGATAATTAATAGCAGACTAACATATCGCAAAAATATTCCCAAACTGTCCACCAGGACAATTTGAGAATTTGCAAGACTAAGGCTTACAAATTCTCAAACGGGTCTAAAGGTTATAGTGCTGTTTTAATAGTATGGAAGTCCGAAGACAATCGAACTTATGCTTGTTATTCTTAACTTCTTGTCAATTATACATATATAGGAATAGTATTCTATATATATAGTCACTGACTTCTTAAGATTATTGCGTCGAATACAAATGTTTGTGAAGACTAAAATATAAATCATTGAAACTACTAATTTGTTGCTACAAATTACATAATAATACAACAAGACTTTCTATCTAGCATTACATAATTTAATGCATCATTCAGTTTGCAGTAGAATGTAAATAATCAAGACATAACAATTGTAAATAACTACAAATGCACAAATATTATTGCATAAACATTCTGCTTAAATTAATTATTGCATAAACATTATGCAAATTAAATAATATATAACAAGACTTTCTATCTAGCATTACAAATATTATTGCATAATCAAGACATAACAATCAGTCTATCCAAAGAGCTCCGACTATTTAATTAATTGTTTTTCATGAGTGTTAAATTTTTTTTTTGAAGGGGCCGGAGGGTCGGGAAAACACCCTATCTGTTACTTTTTTTAAAAAAAATTAAGTTACCCATGTTTTAAAAATATATTTATAATTTTTTATATTTATCATCAAATTATTTGAAATTATTTTTAAAAATAATAAAATATGATAGAATCTAATTTTTTTTTTGTTAATTTTTTTTATGAGTGTTATTTTTTTTTTAATTGAAGGGGCCAGGGTGAGGGAAAAGCCCCCTAGCTGTTACCTTTTATTTCTATTTTTATTTTTGTCTGGCCACCATGGCCGGAGAAGACAAACAGGAGGGGGGGGGGACGGATCCGGCCGCGGCCACAGCCGTGGCCGGAGAAGACAAAATGGGGGGGGGGGGGGGGGGTTTCCCCACCCCCCCCTATTACCATTTTTTTTTTTGACAGTGGCCTGGCCACCGTGGCCAGGCCACTGCCGGCCACGGCAGCGGCCGTGGCCGGAGAAGACAAAATGGGGGGGGGGAGGTTTCCCCACCCCCCCTGTTACCATTTTTTTTTTTTTTTGACAGTGGCCTGGCCACCGTGGCCAGGCCACTGCCGGCCACGGCAGCGGCCGTGGCCGGAGAAGACAAAATGGGGGGGGAGGTTTCCCCACCCCCCCTGTTACCATTTTTTTTAAAATGGCCTGGCCACCGTGGCCAGGCCACTGCCGGCCACCGTGGCCAGGCCACTGCCGGCCATGGCAGAGGCCGTGGCCGGAGAAGACAAAATGGGCGGGAGGGGGTTTCCCCACCCCCCCCCCTGTTACCATTTTTTTTTGATAGTGGCCTGGCCACCGTGGCCAGGCCACTGCCAGCCACGGCAGCGGCCGTGGCCAGAGAAGACGTCCATGGCAGCGGCCGTGGCCGGCTTCTCCGGCCGCGGCCACGGCAGTGGCCGGAGAAGACGAAATGGGGGGAGGGGGGTTTCCCCACCCCCCCTGTTACCATATTTTTTTTTTTTTTGACAGTGGCCTAGCCACCGTGGCCAGGCCACTATCGGCCATGGTAGCGGCCGTGGCCGGAGAAGACGTCCACGGCAGCGGCCGTGGCCGGAGAAGACAAAATGGGGGGGGGGGGTTTCCCCACCCCCCCTGTTACCAAAAATTTTTTTTTGACAGTGGCCTGGCCACCGTGGCCAGGCCACTCCCGGCCACGGCAGCGGCCGTGGCCGGAGAAGACGGCCAAGGTCTTGGCCGTGGCCGGAGGAAAATTATTACAAAAAAAAAATTTGTAAGAGGGTGGGGGGGCTTACCTCGGTCAAGAGGAGACGCCGGAGTTGGAGGAGACCGCCAGGGAGCCGGAGCACCAGAGGGGGGGAGCCGGAGCAGCGAACGGTGGGAGCTGGATTTTTTTTGGGGAGGGCGGCGGCTAGGTCAAGACGGGGAAGAAGAAGAGAAGGCCGGCCGACTGTATATATGAGTAATTAGCGATGCAATTAATTGCGTCGCTAATCGGTCGCAATTTTTTTTATAAATTTATTATGTATTAGCGACGCATCAATGCGTCGCTAATCCATCGTTAATTTGGCCTTATTATATTTTTATGAAAAAGGTAGCGACGCAATTAATTGCGTCGTTAATGCGTCGCTAACTTAGCGCCAATGTCCTGCGAAAAATTATTTTTATTTTCTAGAAATTGCATCGCTAAGGCATTGCAATATTTTTTTAATATTTTTAAATGATTAAAATAATAATTTATGACAATAATTACGATGCATTTAGTGCATCGCAAAAAATTTTCTAACTATTACATTACATATATTTATCCAAAAAACATTGCGATGCAATAAATGCATCGCAATAATATATATGTTTTATTTATTTTTTTTAAATATTTATAAATGATAAAAATTATAATTTATGATAATAATTGCGATGCAAAAATTGCGTCGCAATAATTTTTTTTACTTTTCGTTACATCTATTTATAGAAAAAACATTGCGACGCAACTAATGCGTCGCAATATTATATTTATTTTATTTATTATTATTGATAAAAATTATATTTACTAAAAAAATTGCGACGCATACATTGCGTCGCAATATTTGTTTATTTTTTCTTCTAAAATGCGTCGCTATGGCATCGCAATAATTTTTTAATATTTATAAATGATAATATTTATAATTTATGATAATAATTGCGACGGATAACTTGCGTCGCAATATTTTTTTTAAAACTTTTTCATTACATATATTTATAGAAAAAACATTACGATGCAATTTATGCATCACAATATTATATTTCTTTTATTTATTATTTCTAATAAAAATTATATTTACAAAAAATAATTACGATGCATACATTGCGTCGCAATATTTGTTTTTTTTTTTCTTCTAAAATGCATCGCTACGGCGTCACAATAATTTTTAATATTTATAAATGATAATATTTATAATTTTTGATAATAATTGCGATGCACAAATTGCATCGTAATATTATATTTCTTTTATTTATTAATTCTGATAAAAATTATATTTACTAAAAATAATTACGATGCATACATTGCGTCGCAATATTTGTTTATTTTTTCTTTTAAAATGCATCGCTACGGCGTCACAATAATTTTTTAATATTTATAAATGATAATATTTATAATTTATGATAATAGTTGCGATACGCAAATTGCGTCGCAATATTTTTTAATACTTTTTTATTACATATATTTATAGAAAAAACATTGTGACGCAACTAATCCGTCGCAATATATATTTCTTTTATTTATTATTACTGATAAAAATTATATTTACTAAAAATAATTGTGATGCATATATTACGTTGCAATATTTGTTTATTTTTTCTTCAAAAATGCATCGCTACGGCATCGCAATATTTGTTTAATATTTTTTTAAACTTCTTCATTACTTTTTTTTAATAATTATAAATGATTCGACGGTTGCGATCGATCCAAGCCATGATCGATCCCGATCAGCGTCGACCTATCTCGGACCGTCGCGATCAATCGGATCGGCGACGATCCGACAGTACTTGCGATCAATTGAAGCCATGATCGATCCCAGTCGGCGATGATCCTACGGTTGCGATCGATCCAAGCCATGATCGATCCTGGTCGGCGACCATCCAATGGTTGCGATCGATCCAAACCATGATTTATCCCGGTCAGCGTCGACCTATCTCAAACCGTCGCGATCGATCGGATCGGCGACGATCCGATGGTTGCGATCGATCCAAGCCATGACCGATCTCGGTCGGCGATGATCCGATGGTTGCGATCGATCCAAGCCATGATCGATCCCGATCGGCGACGATCCGACGGTTGCAATCGATCCAAGCCATGATCGATCCCGGTCGGCAATGACCTCTCTCGGACCATGGCGATCGATCGGATTGGTGACGATCTGATGGTTACGATCGATCCAAGCCATGATCGATCCCGGTCGGCGACGATCCGACGATTGCGATCGATCTAAGCCATGATCGATCCCGGTTGGCGATGATCCGACGGTTGTGATCGATCCAAGCCATGATCGATCCCGGTTGGCATCGACATATCTCGGACCATCGCGATCAATCGGATCGGCAATGATTCGACGGTTGCGATCGATCCAAGCCATGATCGATCCCGGTCGGCGAGTATCCGACAGTTGCGATCGATCCAAGCCACGATCGATCCCGGTCGGCGATAATCCGACGGTTGCGATCGATCCAAGCCATGATCGATCCCGGTCGGCGACAATCCGATCAATCGCGATCGATCCAAGCCATGATCGATCCCGGTCGGCGACGACCTCTCTCGGACTGTGGCGATCGATCGGATCGGCGACGATCCGACGGTTGCGATGGATCCAAGCCATGATCGATCCCGGTCGGCGAATATCCGATGGTTGCGATAGATCCAAGCCATGATCGATCCCGGTCGGTGATGATCCGATGGTTGCGATCGATCCAAACCATGATAGATCCCGATCGGCGATGACCTCTCTCGGACCGTGGCGATCGATCGGATCGGCGATGATCCGACGGTTGCGATCGATCCAAGCCATGATCGATCCCGGTCGGCGACGATCCGACAGTTGCGAACGATCGAAGCCATGATCGATCCCGATCGACAATGATCCAACGGTTGCGATCGATCCAAGCCATGATCGATCCCGGTCAGCATCGACCTATCTCGGACCATCGCGATCGATCGGATCAGCGACGATCCGACGGTTGCGATCGATCTAAGCCATGATCGATCCCGGTCAGCGAGTATCCGATGGTTGCGATCGATCCAAGCCATGATCGATCCCGGTCGGTGATGATCCAATGGTTGCGATCGATCCAAGCCATGATCGATCCCGGTCGGTGACGATCCGATCGATCGCGAACGATCCAATCCATGATCGATCCCGATCGGCGACGACCTCTCTCGGACCGTGGCGATCAATCGGATCGGCGACGATCCAACGGTTGCGATCGATCGAAGCCATGATCGATCCCGGTCGGCGAGGATCCGACGGTTGCGATTGATCCAACCCATTATCGATCCCGGTAGGCGATGATCCGACGGTTGCGATCGATCCAAGCCATGATCGATCCCGGTCGGCGACGACCTCTCTCAGACCATGGCGATCAATCGGATCGGTGACGATCCGATGGTTGCGATCGATCCAAGCCATGATCGATCCCAGTCGGCGATGATCCGATGGTTGCGATCGATCCAAGCCATGATCGATCCTGGTCGGCGATGACCTCTCTCGGACCGTGGCGATCGATCGGATCGGCGACGATCCTATGGTTGCGATCGATCCAAGCCACGATCGATCCCGGTTGGCGACGATCCGACGGTTGCGATCGATCGAAGCCATGATCGATCCTGATTGGCGATGATCCAACGGTTGCGATCGATCCAAGCCATGATCGATCCCGGTCGGCGTCGACCTATCTCAGACCATCGCGATCGATCGGATCGGTGACGATCCGACAGTTACGATCGATCCAAGCCATGATCAATCCCGGTCGGCGAGTATCCAACGGTTGCGATCGATCCAAGCCATGATCGATCCCGATTGGCGATAATCCGACGGTTGCGATCGATCCAAGCCATGATCGATCCCGGTCGACGACAATCCGATCGATCACGATCGATCCAAGCCATGATCGATCCCGGTCGGCGATGACCTCTCTCGGACCGTGGCGATCGATCGGATTGGCGACGATCCGACGGTTGCGATCGATCGAAGCCATGATCGATCCCGGTCAGCGATGATCCGATGGTTGTGATCGATCCAAGCCATGATCGATCCCGCTCGGCGACGATTCGACGGTTGCGATTGATCCAAGCCATGATCGATCCCGGTCGGCGTCGACCTATCTCGGATCGTCGTGATCGATCGGATCGGCGATGATCCGACGGTTGCGATCGATCGAAGCCATGATCGATCCCGATCGGAGATGATCCTACGGTTGCGATCGATCCTGATCGGCGATGATCGATCTCGGACCGTCGCGATCGATCGGATCGGTGATGATCAAGGGTTGCGATCGATCGAAGCCATGATCGATCCCGGTCGATGACTACCGATCTCGGACCGTCGCGATCGATCGGATCGGTGACGATCTGACGGTTGCGATCAATCGAAGCCATGATCGATCTCGATCGGCGATGATCCGACGGTTGCCATCGATCCAAGCCATGATCGATCCCGGTCGGTGACGAGCAATCTCGGACCGTCGCGATCGATCCGATCGACGATGACTCGACGGTTGCGATCGATCGAAGCCATGATCGATCATGGTCGACGACGACCGATCTCGGACATTATTAATTTTTAATTATATTTTCTAATTTATTGCGTCGCTAATGCCTCGCTAATTTGGCATTATGAATTTCTTTTAAAATATTACGACACATTAATTTGCGTCATTAAATAAAATTTTTTTTATTACTTTACTGTTATATTGCATCGCTATTACGTCGCTAATTAACATATTTATTTTTAACAAAACATTGCGATGCACTGGATTGCGTCATAATATTTTTATTTCATAATACTATTTTCTTAAAATAAATTTTATTTAAATTAATTGCGATGCAATTATTGCGTCACTAAATTTAAAAATAATTTTTATATTTTTTTTGTTTATTGCGTCGCTAATGCGTCGCTATTTAAAATAATTAAGTTGTTTAAAAAAATAGCGACGCACTGTTTTGTGTCGCAATATTTTTTTTAATAATATATAAAAATTAATTTCATTTAAAATAATTGCGATGCAATTATTATGTCACTAAATTAAAATTAATTTTTATAATTTTCTGGTCTATTGCGTCGCTAATGCGTCGCTATTTAAAATTATTATTTTCTAAATATATTGCGATGCACTGAGTTGCGTCGTAATATTTTATTTCATAATTATATTTTATAAAAATTAATTTTTTTATTAATATTTGTGATGCAATTGTTGCGTTGCTATATTAAATATATTTTTCTTATTTTATGTTTATTGCGTCGCTAATGCATTGCTATTTAACATAATTAATTTTTTTAAAAATATTGCGACGCACTTAGCTGCGTCGTAATATTTTATTCCTTTAATAATATTTTAAAAAAATATTTTATAAATATTGCGATGCATTTTTGTGTCACTAAATTTAAAAATTATTTTTTTTTAATTTTATGGTTTATTGAGTCACTAATGCATCGCTATTTGCGTCGCAATATTTTTTTGACGCGGAGGCGTCGCAATGTAGTCGCAATTTTAGCGACGCATCTTTGCGTCGCTAAAATTACGTCACTATTTTATTATTTTCTTGTAGTGTTAATTAACTTTTCTAATAAATTACACTACAATATACGTGATACTATATATATATACCTTAATTTTTTCACATGGTATTACTATATATATATATATATATATATATATATTGTTGCCACCGGGATCTGTCCTCCAACTCATGCGCAGTCGATCTCCTGGGGCGGACCTGCACAGAAGTCATCACGCGAGAGGCGTTGGGGGTGGCCCTCCGTGAAAGACCCTCGACGCTCAAGTCAGTGGAGGGAATTGGCGATCAACAAAAAACAGGGAGGTGGATCTCTCCGGGGAGTCTCTCCAGGGGTGAACGATCGGGAGCTCAAGAAAAAAGGAAGGAGCACCGACAAGCAGCTGGAGAGAGTGGGAGAGTGAGTGTGAGAGTGAGCGCATACCTGAGAGAATCTGGGAGTGTCATATTTATAGGTTGTCACCTGGATCTTGAGCGCCTTCTAGAAGGTTCGAAGGTTGTTAGGATACGGAGATGGATCGAATCAGGCCGTTGTGGGGCCGTTGAGATCTGTATCTTGTTTGTTAAGGGATCGACGGCTAGGAGAGCTCCTTGATGGCTTGGGATCTGGTAGGTGCGTAGGTCTCAGATAGCCGTATTAGGTTCTAGACCACTCTTCAACATAATTCTTTGCCTGAGATGCTGTTACGATAGGTCTAGGCTCTCCTGCGCTAGGTTCCGCGGGGGTGAGTATCGGATCATGGATCGCTCAGGAAAGATGAGCTACGGGAAGCTCGGGAAAGCCGAGCTACGGAAGCTCGGGGAGAGCCGAGCTATGGAAGCCCGGAGAAAGCCGAGCTATGGAAGCCCGGAGAAAGCCGAGCTATGGGAGCTCGGGGAAGACGAGCTACGGAAGCTCGGGGAGAGCCGAGCTATGGAAGCTCGGAGGAGACGAGCTATCGAAGCTCGGGGAAGCCGAGCTACGGGAAGCTCAGGGAGCCGAGCTACGGGAAGCTTGGGGACATCATGGCGGGCGAAGGGATGGGGTTGGTCTTAGCCTCCTCGCACGAATATTGATGCAATGATGATTTTACCCCCCAACACATGCCCTCCACTTCCTAGTTCGAAGCGCAGGTTCGGGCATAGGGAGTATAAGTCTAGGTGGCATGCTTTGGATGGGACGATCCGGTTTAGACAGCCCACGCAGTGATGCCCTAATTAATGCAGCGAGGTCATCATGCCTTTGTGGGTAAGGCTCCTCCAGGGGTGACGGTTGGGGAAGGAGGCCGCCGATGAGAGAAAATGCCTGGCCAGAATGCTCGATGACGTAGAGGAGAAGCTGCAGCAGTGCGATTGCGAAGTCGCTGACTTGAAAGCCAACGCTAGATGGCATGAAGGGACGATAGCCCGGCTGAGTGATGAGCTATCCCAAGCCTGGGGAGAGGTCGAAGATAAGCAGTTGAGAATTAACGCTCTCCAAGAAAGGGTCGAGTTGGTTAGGGAGAATAAAGCGAGGGCCAGGGGTGAGGCCGAGAAATTGACCGAAAGGTTGGCCCGACAAAAGGAGGAGGTACGATCCTATTCCCCTTTTTTAGTTTCCTTTGTTGGTTCCTCGTGGCGCCAACCGATTCTGGCTTCGTAGATGGCAAAATTAGGGCTGGACAATCGGGCCTTGCAAGGTGAGCTTGCATCTAGCCGAGGTAGGAGTTCAGAACTCGAGGTGCGGGCCGGCGAGTTCGAGGAGCAAACTATTTTTCTGCAGGCTCAGGTTGCGGAAGCTGAGAGGAAAGTTGCCCTATTGCAGAGCCAAATGGCCGAGGCTGAGATGCAACTCGCCATGCTCAAGGGTGAACATGACGTAATTGGTACTGATGCCTTCCAACTCGGAGTTGAAGAATGCAGAGACAAGATATCCAGCGAGCATCCAAAATGGGATCTCTCTTTCCTGGATGCTGAAGCTCTTGATGCCGGTGACTCCGGGGGTGAAGAGGAGGATGAGTACATCGACGCTTCGGATACCGATCTTGGTGCCGCCTCAGATCCCAGCGAGGCCGCAGCTTCTGGAGGACATTTGCAGACTGTCGCCAAGGAGGCTAAGATATTCGACAAGGGAGAATCAAGTCATGCCTCTGCAGACGTAATTGGGGGTTCTCCTGGAATTGACGCGGTTCCCAGCTTTTAAAAGTCACTTCTACGTTTTGCTTCCCGAGCTGTAACTCTGCCTGACGTTCTTTAATGAATGAACTTTCCGCTTTCATTTGAGTGCTTTTTCTTGGGCGGTCCTTCGCTCCAAATTTCGCCCCAATCGCAAGCGACTTATGGCTTGTTGGCGCTGTTTGGTCATTTTTATCTCAGGATCGAGGGAACGCATTGGCTGGGTCCAAGGCGGGGTGATAGCCTTGACTGGTGAACCGAGAGATGATCTGGTTCGGTTCATGTTTGAGCGATGCAATAGATTAATTAAAACTTGAGGAATGAAGCTGGTCGGTTAAGGCTGACGGATAGGGTAGGTCGGCTAGGGCCGACAAACGAAATAAGTCGGCTAAGGCCGATGGGTGAGGTAGGTCGGCTAGGGCCGACGGCAAAGTAGGTCAGCTAGGGCCAACAGGCAAAGTAGGTCAGCTAGGGCCGACGTATGAAGTAGGTCGGCTAGGGCCGATGGATGAGAGTGGTTACCAAAGCGGCGACATGTGGTGGGATTTTGTGTTGGTGGCTCAAGGGTCGATGGCTGGAGCAGGTAGATTTCTTGCTTGGATCGGTTTAAATACCGATGGGGGGTCCGGTTATCATTGGCCATTTCATTCGACGACCTTTGCTAGCTTGATACGAGCTTGCGCCGACGGAATGGCTTCCAAGGATGGCGGAAGGTCAACCGGAGCACCAGCCAACGATGCCAACACTCGCTGGGGGGCTCGTAGGAACTGTACTCATACCGTCGTCGACGGGGAGGTCCTGGCCTCCTTGTTGGCGAGTCGACAACGACTCCAGGAGGCGACCGAACAATATGTGATCGCCTCCACCAGGGAGATCATGCACCTTCGTGCGGTTAATGATCGCTTAGAGAGGCGCGTGGCGTTCTCCAACAGCAGGCGGGTAGCCTTGGGGCGGATCAGGGAGAACGATCGGTGGTTCTGGGAGACAATGGTGAGCCCCTGTGAGGGCTGATGTATTTTTCGTTTCTTTTGTCACTCCCTTTTTTGGTGAATGAAAGAATAGTTTGCGTAGCCCTCGCGTTCATTTTTGTTTTGAGATGTTCAATTTTGTTGCACAAGTTCTTCTAGCGATTAACTTCCTTGGGGAGCAATCGACGAATAATCGGTTTTTGTGCTTTTTGCTGCCCTGCCAGTGCTCTGCCGTTCCATAGGTAAATCGGTTTTTATTTCACCGGAGTTGATGATACAACTCTGTGGGGAACAAAAAGCTGCTCCAGCACTTTCCGGAAGGCTTTTATGGCATTGGTCTTTGTCCATGCAGGTCGTTTTGGCGTACGGCGCACGCACCCATTTACCATTGGAGGATGTTACTTTCGTAGGATGATCTCCTGAACCTATCAGTTTGTGTAAGATCAGTGGGTGATTCTTTGCGTTTAATAACCGTGATTCGGGATCAAAAGGAAATCTTTTCATGCGTCATGGTTCAGGCGATGGGCTCGGCATGCAATGGGGCGTTGCTTCCATCCTAGGAGGCCATGTGGAGGCATGGGCCAGGTGTTTGAATCTCGGGGCTTCTGGCTTTGATAGCTATTCCTGGTTCATTTTTGCCTATAAGAAGGGGGAAGAGGGGTCGTGTTAGGCCATCCTCAAAGTTTCCTTCCCCTTTGGGGTTTCCACCATGCTTATTTCTCTGGCGTTGCGAGTGGGAGGGTCGAGCTTTCCTTTCATAAGCCCTTCGCCTCCGGACAGTTGGGGCAACGAAGGAGCTGCTAGAGAGTGGTTCGCCCTTAGGGGATGAGCCCCAAAGATCGTATGGAGAGCGCACAGGAGGGGCGCAGAGATCACATGGAGAGCGCATATATGTGCTTCCTGTGTGACCTTTATGGTTCCCCTTTGGGGACGTACGGTAGGAAGTGCATGTGGGCTCCCCATGGGTTGCGTGAATTTTGCCTCCTCCCCTGGTTTGGATTCCTGGGCTTGTCCGGCTGGGGAATCTTTCGCCACATGGGGAGGGGACGATGGTGTGCCACCCGCAGGTACCTTGCCTTTGAGTTTGGGCAAGGTGGGGCGGTACACACTCGGTTTGGGAGAGCGTTCCGGTGCCAGGGTCCGCGGGCTTCCTGCCTACTCGTCGGGGGGCCTCTCGGTTGGGTGGTTTGGGATAATATCCCATCCACCATTTCCAATCACTCTGATATCTCGGTTGGGTCACCGAGATATCATTATTTACCGAAGCTGGCCGCAACTGTTGGTCCATGTCGCTCGCCCATTATCGGCTCGAGCTGACTGTTTGCGGTTTATCTGGTTCGTCGGTCTGGATGCCGGAGCATCACAGTTGCCCAGGTCTGCTTTGGAGCAGTTGCCCGAGTTTTGTGCTTGTCTTTATTTTATGTATTTCAATGCTCTTGTAACGCCTCTCGGGCATTTGTAATTGGTTTTGATGGCAATGAAATAAAGAAAGTTTTGCTCTGTTTCTCAATCTCTATTTCTCATGTGCCAAGTTGTTGTTGCTGGCCGTGGGATACAAGGACGTCCCGTTCATTTTTAGGCGAGGATCCTGCGTTATCCGAACTAGTCGGGGCTTGCAAGCTGCCCTGGTCCAGACGGAGGTTTAGAGGTTGTTCGGTGGTAGAATACGTTCCTTAACCTGGTCTGAAGCTCAGAGATTCATGCCTCAACCCCATTGGAGTCCGAATATTTATGGCTCGGCCTTGCTAGGTTCGGAGAACGGTTGCTTGGCCCTACCAAGGTTCGGAGATTTGTTACTTGGCCCCGCCAAGGTTCGGAGATTTGTTACTTGGCCCTGCCAAGGTTCAGAGATTTGTTACTTGGCCCTGCCAAGGTTCGGAGATTCGGGGCTCAGAGAAGTGACTTAGTCGCCACCATGAGTCATAATGCCAGGTCCCTGCGGTGTTCGGTGAGGGGCGTCAAGGTGGAACGGGTGGTACATGGTCATGCCCTCCATTTATGACACGACCCCTCCCGAGGGGACGAATTACTGTCAGGCGCTGGAATTCTTTCTTTTCCACGCTTCCCGAAAGGCGGCCAGCTTAAAAGAGCTTGGGGAAGTGTTGGGAACATTTATTACGGGGGACCGGCAGATTGGGAGGTACCCCGTTCCCAGAGAAGAAAAAAGGGGGGTTCCCGAACAGTCCGTCCGCATTACCGATTTTGCTCGGGATGGGGCACAACCTTTCGGGTTCTGCAGGCGCCAATTAAAGCGATGATACGTGGCGAGTTCTCACGGGTCGGTGGTTACGGTCCGACTGATCGAAATACCCGCTTGATAAGTATAAATACGGACGGGGGGTGCTGGTTTTCGCCATCTCTCTAGTTCAGTTCTAGAACAGCTTTCGACATGGCTTCTCAAGGAGGAGAGCAGTCATCTAATGGTATAAGAGCGGCAATCAACGGCTCGCTGCATCCTAGGGGGGCCGTCCCACCGTCACGGTCGACGGGCTAGCCTTGGCGTCGGCCCTCGCGAGCCATCAACAGCTCGAGAGGGTCGTCGAAGAATATGTCGCTGTTACAACGAGGGAGGTCGAGGCCCTACGCCGGGTGGTGGACTGGCAAAGGGAGGAAATAACGTCACTCCACCGGCAAGTCGCCAAGCTTTCCCAACGCTTGGAGGGCTTGCTGGCTTCCGGGAGTGACATCGAGCCCTAGCGAGGACTTTTTTACTTCTTTTTCTTTCTTTTGCCATTGTTGTCCTTCCTTCCTTTTTAATCAATGAATACAAAGTTTCATCACATTGTGCATTCTGTTGTTCCCAGAGCATTTGCGAACATTGGTTGGATTTTTCCGGCCACCCAAGTCCGAGCTAGGTCTTGTGAGATCACGGTCGGGCTTAATTAAGGCGCGCGAGCCACTCGAATCCGGACGTAGCTTAGGAGGACACTTAGGTCGGTCAGGGCTTATGAGCTACCCGAATCTAAGCTAAGTTATGCACATTGTTTAGGTCTTCCGGGGCTTATGAGCTGTCCGAATCCGAAACAAGTTTTCTTAGGGGGCCACCGGTCTCTGCCCGGACCAGCGGCGGACCTAGGCGATCCTTTAGAAGGAGTCCCTTTACTTCCTCCGGAGCATCAGGAGGTCTTTGTTTTCGTATTCATTTATAGGGTATTCGAGAAGTCACCCTGCTTCAAATGATGTCCTGGGGTGCGGCTAAGGCACGAGGACTTTGCTCCTTCGGCCGATGGTTCGACAGTCGGATGCGACCAGGGTGCGAGAATGTCACTCGGTAGGCCCGAGGAGCTTGATAGCTAAGGTCGCTCCCTGGCTTTGGCCGAGGTTTCGAGCGGCATGGTGTAGTCCTTGGCTTTGGCCAAGGTTTGGAGAATTTGTTGCTCGGCTCAGCCGAGGTTCAGAGGATTTGTTGCTCGGCCCAGCCGAGGTTTGGAGCATTTATTGCTCGGCCCAGTCAAGGTTCGGAGGATTTGTTGCTCGGCCCAGCCGAGGTTCGAAGGATTTGTTTCTCGGCCCAGCCGAGGTTCGGAGAATTTGTTGCTCGGCCCAGCCGAGGTTCGGAGAATCTATTGCTCGGCCCAGCCGAGGTTCGGAGAATCTGTTGCTCGGCCCAGCCGAGGTTCGGAGAATCTATTGCTCGGCCCAGTCGAGGTTCGGAGAATCTATTGCTCGGCCCAGCCGAGGTTCGAAGAATCCCTGTTCAAATAGATAACTCGGCCGTGCCGAGGATCGGTGAGCGGCACCTGTTTCTTTTCGCAATCTTTGGCAATGTAATGTATGATGATTCACGTTGCAAATTACGAAAACATGTGCCGATAGTAAGATATAATAAGGTATATCGAAGTGGACTTATAAAGGACATACCCTATTGATAATACTTACGGAGATTGTCCAAGTTCCACGTCCGGGGGATGGACTTTCCGTTTAAATCTTGCAGCTTGTAGGTTCCTGGTCCAATAATCTCCGCCACTTGGTACGAGCCTTCCCAGTTTGGTGCCAGTTTTCCTTATTCCAGCGGTTTGGAGACAGAGGCTTTCTGGAGAACAAGATCGCCGGGCAAGAAGGCCTTCCTTTGACTCTGGAGGCGTGGTAGCAGGCCACCCTTTGTTGATAGGCAGCCACTCTGATCCGGGCCTTCTCTCTAATCTCCTCTATCAGGTCGAGGTTGGTGCGGAGCTGTTCATCGCTAACTTCCTCTGAGTAGCTTTCCACCCACAATGAGGGGAGGCCTATCTCTATAGGGATAACGGCCTCCGTGCCGAAGGCCATCCGGAATGGGGTTTCACCTGTCGGGACTCTTGGGGTGGTGCGGTAGGCCCATAGGACATGGTGCAACTCATCCGCCCACCTGCCTTGGGCTCTGGAAAGATGAGCTTTGATCCCCTGAAGCAGGGTCCTGTTGGTCACTTCAGCTGCTCCGTTGGCTTGCGGATGCCCGATCGAGGTGAGGTGGTGATGGATTCCGTGTTCTTCACATAACTGGCGAAACTTTGGGTTATCAAATTGCTTGCCGTTATCGGTGATTATAGTATGCGGGAGGTCGAATCGGCAGATGATGGACCTCCATACAAAGTCTCTGGCCCGTGCCTCGGTTATTTGTGCAACCGCCTCGACCCATTTAGTGATGTAGTCGATGGCGACGAATAGAAATTTTCGCTGCTCCGTGGCAAGCGGGAACGGGCCAAGGATGTCCATCCCCCACTTGGTGAAGGGCCAAGCGGAGGATATAGGAACCAGGCTGGCGGAGGGGAGTCTCTGAATGCTTGAGTGTCTCTGGCACGGGTTGCAAGCTCGGACAAGATCGTCTGCATCCTTCTGCATAGTCGGCCAGTAGTAGCCTTGTCATAGCACCTTGTGGCATAGGGACCGGCTTCCCAGATGGTTGCCGTAAATCCCTTCATGCACTTCACGGAGAGCATAATCTGCTTCAGATGGGTGGAGGCATCTAAGCAGTGGCATGGAGAAGGATCGTTTGTAGAGTTGACCGTCGATCAGCACGTAGTGGATGGCCTGCAGCTTTAGCTTTCTGGCTTCTCTCCGGTCGGGCGGAAGCGACCATTCTTTGAGGTACTTCAGAATGGGATCAAACCATGATGGTTCGGCTTCAACTTGCATTATTCGGTCGGCTTCCGCGATGCTGGGTTTCTCCAGGGTCTCCAGGTGGAACTTTTGTTCAGCATCCATCGACTCTGTGGTCGCCAATCGGGATAGTAGGTCGGCGCAGGCATTCTCGGATCTGGGAATCTGAGTGATCTCAAACTCGAAAAAATGGGGAAGCAGGCCCCGCACCTCTTGAAGATATCGAACCATGTTTGGTTCCCGAGCCTCAAACTCTCCTCGTACATGGCCAGCCACTAGCTGAGAGTCGGTGAAGGCGTTAAGCTTCTCCACCTTCAGGTTGCGGGCGATTCGAAGACCGGCTAGCAGGGCTTCGTACTCAGCTTCGTTGTTGGAGGCCAGGAAAGAGAACCGGACGCCATATTCGAAGTTTGCCCCCTCCGGCTGGTGAGTACCAGGCCCGCACCAGAGCGATGAGCGTTGGATGACCCGTCGACGTGGAGGAGCCACCGGGCTCCAGATTTTGGTTCTTCGGGAGAGTTCGGGGCAGAACCGTCCTCCGGGATGGTAAACTCGAGGAGGAAATCGGCTAGCACCTGAGCTTTGATGGCCGGGCGAGGCTGAAAGTGGATGTCATGCTCGCTCAACTCGATGGCCCACTTGGCCATTCTTCCTGATGTCTCAGGGCGGTGGACTACCGCCTTGATGGGTTGGTCAGTCAGGACCATCACAGAATGTGCCTGGAAGTACGGTCGCAGCTTCCGAACTGAAGTGATTAAGGCCAACACCATCTTCTCAATTCTGCTATATCTTGTCTCCGCATCGCGGAGTAGCTTGCTGACATAGTAAATCAGCCTTTGGACCTTGCCTTCTTCTCTGACCAGCACCGAACAGACGGCACCTTCTGAAACAGCCAGGTACAAGAACAGGGTCTCGCCCGGGCTTGGACTGCTGAGGAGCGGGGGTGAGCCGAGGTATTTCTTGAGATCTTGAAATGATTTTTGGCATTTAGGGGTCCATCGGAAGTTCTTAGCCGACCGGAGGGTTTTGAAGAAGGGGAGGCATCTCTCGACCGAACGCGCCACGAAGCGGTTGAGAGCCGCTATCCTCCCAGTTAGGCGCTGGACCTCTTTAACAGATGCCGGGGGCGCCATTTGTTGGAGAGCTTGAATCTTCTGGGGTTAGCTTCGATACCTCGCTGGGAGACCATGAAACCGAGAAACTTCCCAGAGTTAACGCCGAAGGCGCATTTGGTTGGATTGAGCCTCATCCCATACTTGCGGAGTGTTGCGAAGATCTCTGAGAGGTCCTTGACATGCTGTGATGCTTCTTTGCTCTTGACCAGCATGTCATCCACGTACACCTCCATATTCCGACCGATTTGCTCCTTGAATAGTTTGTTAACCAGCCTTTGGTAGGTGGCACCTACATTTTTAAGACCAAAGGGCATGACGTGGTAACAGTAAGTACCTCGGTTGGTTATGAAGGCGGTCTTTTCTTCATCCTCGGGGGCCATCTGGATCTGATTGTAACCTGAATAAGCGTCCATGAATGATAGCATTTGATGACCTGAGGTGGCATCCACGAGCTGGTCGATCCGGGGAAGAGGGAAGCTGTCCTTCGGGCAGGCTTTGTTAAGGTCGGTGAAGTCGATGCAAATCCTCCACTTGCTGTTCGACTTCTTCACCATGACGACGTTTGATAGCCAGCTTGGATAATTTACCTTCCGGACGAAGTTTTCCTTTATGAGTTTGTCTACTTCTTCTTCAATGGCCTTCTGTCGTTCCGGGGCAAAGCTCCTCTTCTTCTGCTTGACAGGCCTATGCATCTCGTCCACATTGAGACGATGGACGAGAACCTCGGGGCTGATCCCCGACATGTCAGAGGCGGATCAGGAAAAGACGTCGGCGTTGCTTTGGAGAAAATTGATCAATCTGCGCCGAGGTTCACCCTTCAGCAGTGACCCGATTTTTATGGTTCGATCGGGGCAAGCCTCATCCAACGGCACCTCCTCCAGCTCCTCTGCTGGTTTTCCTTCTGTTCGGCAAAGTCCTCCCGAGTATCTAGCCCGTCAACCTCTGGCACTCTGGATCAAAGGCTAGTAACGAAGCATTGCCGAGCCATGGCTTGACTTCCTCAAACAATTCCAACTCCTTGCCCGATGGGGAATTTCATGGATAAGTGTGGGATAGAGACAACTGTCTTGAGGGACATTAGGCCGGGCCTGCCGAATATCGCGTTGTATGGGAACCTAAGTTTGGTCACTAGGAAGTCCGTGTGAACAGTGGCCACACGGGGCCAGGCTCCGCACGGACTGTCAGGGTGACGACCCCTTCCGGGACGATGACGTCGCCTGTGAATCCCATTAGGGTGGAATCCATGGCCCGAAGGTTTTCCAAGAGTAGTTTCATCTTGGCAAACACATCGAGGTACAGAAAATTCATCGAACTTCCACTGTCAATAAGGATCCGGCTTACATCATAGTTATTTAAATTGAGGGATACAACTAATGCGTCATCATGGGGGAACTGTATCCCTTGGAGATCATCATTGGAGAAAGAGAGCTCGCCGGTCCGCGCCTTCTTCAGCGCTGATCCTTCACCATCGTTCCTGGGGCTCGATCGCCGGCCTCTTCGATCATGTTGATGCGGCCGATCACGGGCAGATTTGGTGAAGGAGGAGGTTGTTGAGGTTCGGGCTGGCGGTCACCTTCTTGTCCTGGCTCAGGTGCCCTCCTGAACTGATTCAGCTGCCCCCGCTGGATCAGCCTTTCGATTTCATTTTTCAGCTGCCAGCATTCTTTTGTATCGTGGCCGTGCTCCCGGTGGTAGTGGCAGTACTTGGTGGGGTCTCTCCGGGTTGGGTTCCCTCAGAGAGGAGCTGGCCGGGGGAGCTGGCGTTCTATCTTCATGAGGATCTGCGCCTGGGGCACGGTTAGTGGAGTGTAGCGATCGAATCGCCTGGGTGGGCTCCGGGAGCGATTCCTCGGCGGCAGTGAGGGAGCTCTTTGGCAGCGAGGTGGACTCAGCCGACGGGCGGGTCGGTGCCTATCGGGACCTTTGGGCTCCTTCTTCTTTGCCAGCTCGGCGCGAGGAACTCTCCGTGATTCTTCGACCCTAACATATTTGTCCGCCAGGGCTATCATATCAGAGAGGTTAGGATGTAGCTGACTTCCATCGCCAGGTAGAAGTCGCTTTCCTTTGAGACTCCCCCTGCCAAGGCGGACATAGCCACCTCATGGTTAAGGTGGTCCACCTCCAACATGGCCTTATTAAAACGGCCAAGATAATTTCTCAAGGACTCCCCCTCTCTCTGCTTGACTTCGGAGAGAGAGTCAGATCTCCGTCGATGGCGGTGGCTGCTGATGAACTGGCCAATAAAAAGACGGCTCAGCTCATCAAATGAATCGATGGAACCTGGCTTCAAGGCATTGAACCAGGTTTGGGCAGATCCTCTGAGGGTGGAGGGGAAAGCGCAGCAGAGGATCACGTTGGATGCTCCATGGAACATCATTATTGACCGGAAGCTGCTGAGATGGTCGGGTCAGAAGAGCCATGATAGGGTTCGACGGCCGGTAGCTTAACATGGGAGGGAATCACTTCCTCCATAATCCCTTTGGAGAAAGGGATGCCCTGCTCTGCTTTGGGCTGAGGCGGATGGGCCTGCTTGGTAGCATCCAGCTCCTGATGCATCTCCTGGATCTGCCGACAGATCTCCTCTTCAGCAGTAAGAGGAGGAGCTGGGTGAGGAGAGCACAGGGATGGCGTCGAATCATGGTGGGAGGACACTGGGGAGAGGGTCCGGGCTCATCGAGATCTGGATGGATCCCTATCGTAGCCGCCTCGTGGGACTGGTTTGTCCCCTCTGGGTCGATGTGGGGGGTCCGCGGCTTCATGCGGATCGAAGGAGGAAGTTGCCGGCGAAGAAGGAATCGCGGCCTCCTTATGAAGGTGCGGAGCGAGAAGAGCTGCGAAGCGCTCCTGGACCAGGTGGGTCAGGGCTTGGACTTGCTGGACCAGCGAGGCGAACTGGTCCTGGGTCATTGGGATGGCTGGCGGCGATGGGGTTTCAATTGGTGGAGGCTGTGGCGCTACATTGCTCACTGGATCAGGTCTCTGGGAAGCGGCCTGGTCTTGGGCTTCAGAGGTTGCTCTTCTCCGATTGGCCATTAGAGAGGTTATATTCCAGATTGAGATCCTTATCTCCTTTCTTCAAGTTTTAACGGGACTTGAGACCCTTCCTCTAGCGCCAATCTGTTGCCACCGGGATCCGTCCTCCAACTCGGGCGCAGGCGATCTCCTAGGGCGGACCTGCACAGAAGTCCTCACGCAAGAAGCATTGGGGGTGGCCCTCCGCGGAAGACCCTCCGACGCTCAAGTCAGTGGGGGAATCGGTGATCAACAGAAAATGGGAAGGTGGATCTCTCCGGAGAGTCTCTCCAGGGGCGGCCAATCGGGAGCTCAAGAAAAAAGGGGGGAGCACCGACGAGCAGCTAGGGAGAGTGGGAGAGTGAGTGTGAGAGTGAGCGCATACCTGAGGGAATCTGGGAGTGTCATATTTATAGGTTGTCACCTGGATCTTGAGCGCCTTCTGGAAGGTTCGAAGGTTGTTAGGATACGAAGATGGATCAAATCAGGCCGTTGTGGGGCCGTTGGGATCTGTATCTTGTTTGTTAAGGGATCGACGGCTAGGAGAGCTCCTTGATGGCTTGGGATCTAGTAGGTGCGTAGGTCCCAGGTAGCCGTATTAGGTTCTAGACCACTCTTCAACATAATTCTTTGCCTGATATGTTGTTACGATAGGTCTAGACTCTCCTGTGCCACGTTCCGCGGGGGTGAGTATCGGATCATGGATCGCTCGGGAAAGACGAGCTACGGAAGCTCGGGGAGAGCCGAGCTACAAAAGCTCGGGGAGAGCCGAGCTATGGAAGCCCGGAGAAAGCCGAGCTATGGAAGCTCGGGGAGAGCCGAGCTATGGGAGCTCGGGGAAGACGAGCTACGGAAGCTCGGGGAGAGCCGAGCTATGGGAAGCTCGGGGACATCATGACGGGCGAAGGGATGGGGTCGGTCTTAGCCTCCTCGCATGAATATTGATGCAATGATGATTTTACCCCCCAACATGTATATATACACACACATACATATACCTATGCTTCTACTTTAAATCTCTCATATGGAATTGCTTAAACAGGCATGCACGGTTCAATCATATTCTTGCATATATCATAGTGATTTATTTTATTATACACGATTCAACTGTATTCTTGTTGTATATATATAATAATTTATTTTATCAATTAATCACATAATTTCTTTAAATTTTGTATGCAGAATACAAAGATTTATGAAATCATGCCAACAAAATGCTAGTTGCTGATGGTTATTGAACTTCGATGGCTTCCACCAAACTGGTCTATCTACGTACATTCTTATCTACCAACTAGATAGTGCCCATTGGACGATCACAACCATGCTTCTAATTGAGATTCCACATAATCTTATTCCTCAAAGGAATTACAATATTAAACAACTAATTAAGTTAATTTGTTTATAAGAAAAAGCATGTCCATGTCCATAAGATCATTAAGCTACCATGATACCATTTAGCCTTTCTTTGTGATAGTTGTGGGAATTCCAACTACAATTAAGTAACTAATTAGCAATGTTATGAAAATCAGACTGGATCGGCCGGTCCAACCAGTCCAACCGAAAATCGATCATCAGTCTGATCTGATTTTATTATTAAAGTTAACTTTTATATGACCTAGTGAAAATCGAAAAAATCCATTGAATCGGTCGGGTTTCAAACTGAATTTTAGATTTTTTTAATTTTTTATTTAAATTGATATTTATATTTTATTATTTTTATATTATTAAATTAAAAATTATTATAATATTATTCGGTCCGATCAAACCGATTTATCCAGTCGAACCGGTTGATCCACGATCCAAATGTTAAGCTGATTCGTTATCTGAGCCGGTTTTCCAAACATTGTTAATTAGTATGAAATAATTGAGTTGGCAAACTTGATTAACAAATATATTTTTTATAATCTCAAAAGCCCTTCATGTACACGAATCCAGGTCACCAACCCTTGCACCCTACCACAAACCAACCACAAAAGAAACAGCAACATGATGGATACATCACAAGCTCTAGAAGAACACCAATTAAAGCCATGAATGAATAACATGAAGGAACAACTATATGCAGTTTATTTATATTGAAGCCCCTTGGTAGGGTGGTGGGTTTGGAATCTTCTTTCTTCCATTTTGCCACTTGCTTTAAGGAAAGCATGCCCTCATCCTCATCTTTCCAATCCTCTCTCCACCCTTTTAAAATGCTTCTCTCTTATTTGAGGAGATATTATTAAAAAGTACCCCAAAAGGCTCAAGCGAAGTAGAGGGCGAAAAAGTTGAGACGAAGGACCCAAAACACCAAAGTTACCTTATTTCCACTAGAATTTGCCTGCAGTTATACAAGAGAGAAAGAAGTTGGTAAGGAATAATAGTTTAGTCCTAGGATGTACAAGTTAATTTTGAACGCAAGGATGAGGAAGAACCATTGCTTGCAGCTCGTCTAATGAAGGAGAGGAAGACAATTATGAGGACGAGGCCGGCCATGAGCCCAAGGACAATAGCCAGAGTCTTCCCGGCCACACCTGAAAAGAAGGGGAAAAGAAAAGAAAAAAGTAAATAAAATGGTAAAATTATTACCTAATACTCCGGCAAGAAATTCTGAATAGATTTAAATGCTCGATTTCTATTGCACTCCTGTTTCTCTTTTGTTTCAAATGAATCATGATTCCCCTGGCAATCTAAAGGCCCTTTCGAAATTTTTAAAAGGAAAGAAGTTCGATAATGGAGATCAATTTTCTAAGCCTTCAATAAATTACTGTCATCAACTTTCCTCCTACGGAGATAAATCAATGAGATCTCTGAATCAAGAGTCACATTTGTAACGTATGACAGGAGAAAAAGTAAAGAGAACTAAAAAGGTTCTAAAGGCATGCATCCTTTTCTTTTCTTTGCCTTTGATTTGGTTTGTGACAAGCTAACAAGAAGGAACCACTGTTATGAGGGCCTGGGAAAAGCACTGTTATTATATTTTAGGTTTTCTACAAAGAAAAGTTGGTCGAACGGGTAACGGCAAGTTGGCCATCGAACCATGTAGTATATTCGTCCAGATGACTTAATGTGAAGTCTTGTCTGTATTAGAGCGTTCACTTTTAGAGTTAACTTGATGAGAGAGAAACATAAGAGTAGAAGATATCTTGGCCATTCAGCAACAAATTATAGAGATCCACTTGTCAACCTCTGAACAATGGACCACCAAAACAGGCCAAATTTTGTCTCGCTAAACTTAAGAAGGAAGAAAGCTGGAGTGTTTTATTCTCAGTCCGAACAACTGAAAGTCTGGCTATTTCTATAAGATTTCCTCTTATATATGTGCTATAATTAAAAAAAATGGATTTTAAATGGAATCCAAAAGAAGTTGCTAGAAGGAAAAATCTTAAAAACTGTTGGGAGGTAAAATCATCATTGCATCAATATTCGTGCGAGGATGCTAAGACCGATCCCATCCCTTCGCCCGCCATGATGTCCCCGAGCTTCCCGTAGCTCGGCTCCCCCGAGCTCCCATAGCTCGGCTTTCTCCGGGCTTCCATAGCTCGGCTCTCCCCGAGCTTCCATAGCTCGGCTTTCTCCGAGCTTCCATAGCTCGGCTCTCCCCGAGCTTTCGTAGCTCGGCTCCCCCGAGCTTTCCATAGCTCGTCTTTTCCGAGCGATCCATGATCCGATACTCACCCCGCGGAACCTGGCGCAGGAGAGCCTAGACCTATCGTAACAGCATCTCAGGCAAAGAATTATGTTGAAGAGTGGTCTAGAACCTAATACGGCTATCTGGGACCTACGCACCTATCAGATCCCAAGCCATCAAGGAGCTCTCCTAGCCATCGATCCCTTAACAAACAAGATACATATCCCAACGGCCCCACAACGGCCTGATTCGATCCATCTCCGTATCCTAACAACCTTCGAACATTCCAGAAGGCGCTCAAGATCCAGGTGACAACCTATAAATATGACACTCCCAAATTCCCTCAAGTATGCGCTCACTCTCACACTCACTCTCCCACTCTCCCCAGCTGCTCGTCGGTGCTCCCCCCTTTTTGAGCTCCCAATCGGCCGCCCTTGGAGAGACTCCCCGGAGAGATCCACCTTCTCATTTTCTATTGATCGTCGATTCCTCCACTGACTTGAGTGTCGGAGGGTCTTCCGCGGAGGGCCACCCCCAATGCCTCTCGCGTGAGGACTTCTATGCAGGTCCGCCCCAGGAGATCGACTGCGCCCGAGTTGGAGGACGAATCCCGGCGGTAACAGATTGGCGTTAGAGGAAGGGCCTCAAGTCCCATTAAAACTTAAAGAAAGGAGATAAGGATCTCGATCTGGAGTATAACCTCTCTAATGGCCAATCGAAGAAGAGCAACCTCTGAAGCCCAAGACCAGGCCGCTTCCCAGAGACCTGATCCGGTGAGCAGTGTAGCGCCATAGCCTCCACCAATTGAAACCCCATCACCGCCAGCCATCCCGGTGACCCAGGACCAGTTCGCCTCGCTGGTCCAGCAAGTCCAGGCCCTGACCCACCTGGTCCAGGAGAGCTTCGCAGCTCCTTCCGCTCCGCACCTTCATAAGGAGGCCGTGATTCCTTCTTCGCCGGCAACTTCCTCCTCCGATCCGCATGAAGCTGCGGACCCCCCACATCGACCAAGAGGGGACAAACCAGTCCCGCGAGGCGGCTATGACAGGGATCCATCCAGATCTCGACGAGCTCGGACCCCCTCCGCCAGCCTGGTTCCTATATTCTCCGCTTGACCCTTCGCCAAGTGGGGGATGGACATCCTCGGCCCGTTCCCGCTTGCCACAGGGCAGCGGAAATTTCTATACGTCGCCATCGACTACTTCACTAAATGGGTCGAGGCGGAGGCGGTTGCACAAATAACCGAGGCACGGGCCAGAGACTTTGTATGGAGGTCCATCATCTGCCGATTCGGCCTACCGCATACTATAATCACCAATAACGGCAAGCAATTCGACAACCCAAAGTTCCGCCAGTTCTGTGAAGAACACGGAATCCGTCACCACCTCACCTCGGTCGGGCATCCGCAAGCCAACGGAGCAGCTGAAGTGACCAACAGGACCCTGCTTCAGGAGATCAAAGCTCGTCTTTCCAGAGCCCAAGGCAGGTGGGCGGATGAGTTGCACCATGTCCTATGGGCCTACCGCACCACCCCAAGAGTCCCGACAGGTGAAACCCCATTCCGGATGGCCTTCGGCACGGAGGCCGTTATCCCTGTAGAGATAGGCCTCCCCTCGCTGCGGGTGGAAAGCTACTCAGAGAAAGCTAGCGATGAATAGCTCCGTACCAACCTCGACCTGATAAAGGAGTTTAGAGAGAAGGCCCGGATCAGAGTGGCTGCCTATCAACAAAGGGTGGCCCGCTACCATGCCTCCAGAGTCAAAGGGAAAGCCTTCCTGCCCGGCGATCTTGTTCTCCAGAAAGCCTCTGTCTCCAAACCGCTGGAACAAGGAAAACTGGCACCAAACTGGGAAGGCCCGTACCAAGTGGTGGAGATTATTGGACCAGGAACTTACAAGCTGCAAGATTTAAACGGAAAGTCCATCCCCCAGACGTGGAACTCGGACAATCTCCGTAAGTATTATCAATAGCGTATGTCCTTTATAAGTCCACTTCGATATACCTTATTATATCTTCCTATCGGCACGTGTTTTCGTAATTTGCAACGTGAATCATCATACATTACATTGCCAAAGATTGCGAAAAGAAACAGGTGCCGCTCACCGATCCTCGGCACGGCCGAGTTATCTATTTGAACAGGGATCCTCCGAACCTCGGCTGGGCCGAGCAACAGAACCTCGGCTCTTCGAACCTCGGCTGGGCCGAGCAACAAATTCTCCAAACCTCGGCTGGACCGAGCAACAAATCCTCCGAACCTCGGCTAGGCCGAGCAACAAATTCTCCAAACCTTGGCCAAAGCCAAGGACTACACCTTGCTGCTCAAAACCTCAGCCAAAGCCAGGGAGCGACCTTAGCTATCAAGATCCTCGGGCCTACCAAGTGACATTCTCTCGCCCTGGTCACGTCCGACTACCGAACCATTGGCCGAAGGAGCAAAGTCCTCGCGCCTTAGCCGCACCCCAGGACATCATTTGAAGCAGGGTGACTTCTCGAATACCCTATAAATGAATACGAAAACAAAGACCTCCTGATGCTCCGGAGGAAGTAAAGGGACTCCTTCTAAAGGATCGCCTAGGTCTGCCGCTGGTCCGGGCAGAGACCGGTGGCCCCCTAAGAAAACTTGTTTCGGATTCGGGCAGCTCATAAGCCCCGGCCGACCTAAACAATGTGCATAACTTAGCTTAGATTCAGGTAGCTCATAAGCCCCGACCGACCTAAGTGTCCTCCTAAGCTACGTCCGGATTCGAGTAGCTCGCGCGCCCTAATTAAGCCCGACCGTGATCTCACAAGACCTAGCTCGGACTTGGGTGGCCGAAAAACCCAACCAACGTTCGCAAATGCTCTGGGAACAACAGAATGCACAATGTGATGAAACTTTGTATTCATTGATTAAAAAGGAAGGAAGGACAACAACGGCAAAAGAAAGAAAAAGAAGTAAAAAAGTCCTTGCTAGGGCTCGCTGTCACTCCCGAAAGCCAGCAAGCCCTCCAGGAATTGGGAAAGCTCGGCGACTTGCCGGTGGAGTGACGTTATTTCCTCCCTTTGCCGGTCCGCCACCCGGTGTAGGACCTCGACCTCCCTCGTGGTAACAGCGACATATTCTTCGACGACCCTCTCGAGCCGTTGATGGCTCGCGAGGGCCGACGCCAAGGCCAGCCCGTCGACCGTGACGGTGGGACGGCCCCCCCTGGATGCAGTGAGCCGTTGATTGCCGCTCTTATACCATTGGATGACTGCGACCCTCCTTGAGAAGCCATGTCGAAAGCTGTTCTAGAACTGAACTAGAGAGATGGCAAAAACCAGCACCCCCCGTCCGTATTTATACTTATCAAGTGGGTATTTCGATCAGTCGGACCGTAACCACCGACCTGTGAGAACTCGCCACGTATCATCGCTTTAATTGGTGCCCGCAGAACCCGAAAGGTCGTGCCCCATCCCGAGCGAAATCGGTAATGCGAACGGACTGTTCGGGAACCCCCCTTTTTTCTTCTCTGGCAATGGGGTACCTCCCAATCTGCCGGTCCCCCGTAATAAATGCTCCCAACACTTCCTCAAGCTCTTTTAAGCTGGCCGCCTTTCGAGAAGCATGGAAAAGAAAGAATTCCAGCGCCTGACAGTAATTCATCTCCTCGGGAGGGGTCATGTCATAAATGGAGGGCATGACCATGTACCGCCCGTTCCACCTTGACGCCCCTCACCGAACACCGCAGGGACCTGGCATTATGACTCATGGTGGCGACTAAGTCACTTCTCTGAGTCCCGAATCTCCGAACCTTGGCAGGGCCAAATAACAAATCTCCGAACCTTGGCAGGGCCAAGTAACAAATCTCCGGACCTTAGCGGGGCCAAGTAACAAATCTCCGAACCTTGGCAGGGCCAAGCAACCGTTCTCCGAACCTCGGCAAGGCCGAGCCATAAATATTCGGACACCAATGGGGTCGAGGCATGAATCTCCGAGCTTCGGACCAGGTTAAGGAACGTATTCTACCACCGAACAACCTCTAAACCTCCGTCTGGACCAGGGCAGCTTGCAAGCCCCGACTAGTTCGGATAACGCGGGATCCTCACCTAAAAATGAACGGGACGTCCTTGTATCCCACGGCCAGCAACAACAACTTGGAACATGAGAAATAGAGATTGAGAAACAGAGCAAAACTTTCTTTATTTCATTGCCATCAAAACCAATTACAAATGCCCGAGAGGCGTTACAAGAGCATTGAAATGCATAAAATAAAGACAAGCACAAAACTCGGGAAACTGCTCAAAAGCAAACCTGGGCAACTGTGATGCTCCGGCGTCCGGATCGACGAATCAGATAAACCGCAAACAATCAGCTCGAGCCGATAATGGGCGAGCGACATGGACCAACAGTTGTGGCCAGCTTTGGTAAATAATGATATCTCGGTGACCCAACCGGGATATCAGAGTGATTGGAAAGGGTGGATGGGATATTACCCCAAACCACCCAATCGAGAGGCCCCCCGACGAGTAGGCAGGAAGCCCGCGGACCCTGGCGCTGGAATGCTCTCCCAAACCGAGTGTGTACCGCCCCACCTTGCCCAAACTCAAAGGCAAGGTACCTGCGGGCGGCACATCGTCGCCCCCTCCCATGTGGCGAAAGATTCCCCAGGTAGACAAGCCCAGGAATCCAAACCAGGGGAGGAGGCGAAATTGACGCAACCCATGGAGAGCCCGCGTGCACTTCTTACCGTACGTCCCCAAAGGGAAACCACAAAGGTCACACGAGAAGCACATATGTGTGCTCTCCGTGTGATCTCTGCGCCCCTCCTGTGCGCTCTCCATATGATCTTCGGGGCTCATCCCCTAAGGGCAAACCACTCTCCAGCGGCTCCTTCGTCACCCCAACTGTCCGGAGGTGAAGGGCTTAAGAAAGGAAAGCTCGACCCTCCCACTCGCAACGCCAGAGAAATAAGCGTGGTGGAAACCCCAAAGGGGAAGGAAACTTTGAGGATGGCCTAACACGACCCCTCTTCCCCCTTCTTATAGGCAAAAATGAACCGGAAACAGCTATCAAAGCCAGAAGCTCCGAGATTCAAACACCTGGCCCATGCCTTCACGTGGCCTCCCAGGATGGAAGCAATGCCCCATTGCGCGCCGAGCCCATCGCCTGAACCTTGACGCATGCAAAGATTTCCTTTTGATCCCGAATCATGGTTACTAAACGCAGAGATTCGCCCACTGATCTTATGCAAACTGACAGGTTCAGGAGATCGTCCTACGAAAGTAACATCCTCCAATGGTAAATGGGTGCGTGCGCCGTACGCCAAAACGACCTGCATGGAAAAAGGCCAATGCCATAAAAGCCTTTCGGAAAGCGCAGGAGCAGCTTTTTGTTCCCCACAGAGCCGTATCATCAACTCCGGTGAAATAAAAACCAATTTACCTGCGGAACGGCAGAGCGCTGGTAGGGCAGCAAAAAGCACAAAAATTGATTGTTCATCGATTGCTCCCCAAGGGAGTTAATCGCTCGAAGAACTTGTGCAACAAAATTGAACATCTCAAAACAAAAATGAACGCGAGGGCTACGCAAACTATTCTTTCATTCACCGAAAAAGGGAGTGACAAAAGAAACGAAAAATACATCAGCCCTCATAGGGGCTCACCATTGTCTCCCGGAACCGTCGATCGTTCTCCCTGATCCGCCGTAAGGCTACCCGCCTGCTGTTGGAGAGATGCCACACGCCTCTCTAAGCGATCATTAACCGCACGGAGGTGCATGATCTCCCTGGTGGAGGCGATCACATATTGTTCGGTTGCCTCCTGGAGTCATTGTCGACTCGCCAACAAGGAGGCCAGGACCTCCCCGTCGACGACGGTCTGAGTACGGCTCCTACGAGCCCCCCAGCGAGTGTTGGCATCGTCGGCTGGTGCTCCGGTTGACCTTCCACCATCCTTGGAAGCCATTCCATTGGCGCAAGCTCGTATCAAGCTAGCAAAGGTCGTCGAATGAAATGGCCAACGATAACCGGACCCCCCATCGGTATTTAAACCGATCCAAGCAAGAAATCTACCTGTTCCAGCCATCGGCCCTCGAGCCACCAACACAAAATCCCGCCACATGTCGCTGCTTTGGTAACCACTCTCATCCGTCGGCCCTAGCCGACCTACCTCATACGTCGGCCCTAGCTGACCTACTTTGCCCGTCGGCCCTAGCCGACCTACCTCACCCGTCGGCCCTAGCCGACTTATTTCGTCTGTCGGCCCTAGCCAACTTACCCTATCCATCGGCCTTAACCGACCTGCTTCACTCCTCAAGTTTTAATTAATCTATTGCATCGCTCAAACATGAACCGAACCAGATCGTCTCTCGGTTCACCAGTCAAGGCTATCGCCCCGCCTTGGACCCAGCCAATGCGTTCCCTCGATCCTGAGATAAAAACGACCAAACAGCGCCAACAAGCCATAAGTCGCTTGCGATTGGGGCGAAATTTGGAGCGAAGGACCGCCCAAGAAAAAGCACTCAAATGGAAGTGGAAAGTTCATTCATTAAAGAATGTCAGGCAGAGTTACAGCTCGGGAAGCAAAATGTAGAAGTGACTTTTAAAAGCCGGAACCGCATCAGTTCCAGGAGAACCCCCAATTACGTCTGCAGAGGCATGACTTGATTCGCCCTTCTCGAATATCTTAGCCTCCTTGGCGACAGTCTGCGAATGTCCTCCAGAAGCTGTGGCCTCGCTGGGACCTGGGGCGGCACCAAGATCGGTATCCAAAGCGTCGATGTACTCATCCTCCTCTTCACCCCCGGAGTCACCGACATCAAGAGCTTCAGCATCCAGGAAAGAGAGATCCCATTCTGGATGCTCGCTGGATATCTTGTCTCTGCATTCTTCCACTCCGAGTTGGAAGGCGTCAGTACCAATTACGTCCTGTTCGCCCTTGAGCATGGCGAGTTGCATCTCGCCTCGGCCATTTGGCTCCGCAATAAGGCAACTTGCCTCTCAGCTTCCGCGACCTGAGCCCGCAGAAAAATAGTTTGCTCCTCGAACTCGCCGGCTTGCGCCTCGAGTTCCAAACTCCTACCTCGGCTAGATGCAAGCTCACCTTGCAAGGCCCGATTGTCCAGCCCTAATTTTGCCATCTGTGAAGCCAGAATCAATCGGCGCCATGAGGAACCAACAAAGGAAACTAAAAAAGGGGAATAGGATCGTACCTCCTCCTTTTGTTGGGCCAACCTTTTGGTCAGCTCCTCGGCCTCACCCCTGGCCCTCGCTTTATCGGCCCTAACCAACTCGACCCTTTCTTGGAGAGCGTTAATTCTCAACTGCTTATCTTCGACCTCTCCCCGGGCTTGAGATAGCTCGTCACTCAGCCGGGCTATCGTCCCTTCGTGCCATCTAGCGTTGGCTTTCAAGTCAGCGACTTCGCAATCGCGCCGCTGCAGCTTCTCCTCTACGTCATCGAGCATTCTGGCCATGCGTTTTCTCTCGTCGGCGGCCTCCTTCCCAGCCGGCCCAGACTCTCATGTTCTTTCTGCATTGCCGCCACTTCATCAGAATACTTTGACCTAACTCAAGCAATTCCAAGCATGCGTCGTCGTTCTTCGCCAAGAGCCCCTGCAACTCCTCCACTTTACACTTTTGCCTAGACGCTTCAGCTAGAGCGGCCTGATACGACGCCTTCATCCCTGCCAAGCTTTCGTTGCTAGCAGCCAGGAGTTCCTCAAACTTCTCGGACGCCTCTGCTCGCGATTGGAGTTCGGCGCTGGCTCTCCTGGCCTGAACGCTGGCCCCCGTCGCCAAACTCAAACACCAGCACATCGCCCGAGAAAGCAAAACACTCTACAGGATAAAGAATGAGTAAAAATATGCAATCAAGTCAGCCGAAAAGTATCTGCCACCCAAGAATGGTGACTCACCCGAGAGGCGTAGGCCCGTGTCATCTTCATGAGGGTCGGATTGTCAATGTCGGGAAGAAGATGGACACTTTCGGCCACGCCCTGCTACCCGAACGCAGCATCAACCAACTCCAAGTCTGCAAACCTATCCGCCGAGGGATCCACACCCGGGTATAGGGCTGACCTCATTAAAGCGGAAAATGCCTCCTCAACGTCCATGTTCGAGCTATTGGGCTGGCCGTCTCCACCCGAGGAGTCAACCCGGGCGACCTCCGACTGAGAAGCCTTCAACTTCCCAGCCTCTTCTATTAGAACTCTAGCTTGAGCTTCCTCAGACAATTCGGCCAACCCAAGCGCCAGCCTCCCCAAAACCCTTTTTGAAGGAGTCTCCATTGCGAGACTCTCATCTCGCTGTGCTCCCTCTCCCGACCCGTCTCCTTCGGTCACAGTCACCTGCGTCTCCTCTGCAGGCTTTGCCGAAACCTCTATCCGGCTTGCTTCTCGAACCGCTGTGGGCGACCCAACGTCGCTACCCCGGACTCTCCCACAAAGGGCCCAAGAGGGAGCTCACCCCGAACCTCACCAACTGCGGCTACTCCCTCTTGCTCTCCTACTGAGGTCGGGAGTAAACCCGCGGTTGGGGAAAGCCCCCCAGAAATGACGACTTCCGCCGAATCCATCGTCGGCTCATCTTTTAAAGGGGATGCACCCGGATGAGCCAATAGAATCTCATCCGAGCTATCCGATAGTTCCACCACAGGGGGGACAAGGGATCTCAGCTGTCCTCCTCAAATCCTCCCTTTCTTCTGACGCTCCCGTCATGGTCACTCCGGCATCCGGCAAGCATCTTACGGAAGTATGAGCCCTCTTCTTGGGCCTACTTCCCTCCGCACCACTGCTCTCCCCTGGGCGCTTGCCTCTCTTCCTCTTGACAAGGCTTGACAACGCAGACCTCTTGGCTGCAAGAGCGGAAAGTATGCAATTAAATCCAAACACGTTCGCCTGGATAACAAACAACGGAGAAGACAAAAGGGAGGACTCACCTTGCGGGTCCAGAGGACTAAGCCCGGCCACAAAAAGAGCACCCTCTGATAGCAAATCATTGGCCGAGAACACCTGGCCGTTGCGGAGGATGTCCAAATCTTTCTCCTCCCGCTCGGACAAAACTGGATGCGTTTTTGTATCCCGAACGAAATTTCTCCATTTCCAAGGGAAGTCGAAACCAATGTTCCCCTCGGCGATGATGAATCGACTCTTCCATCTCTTTATGGAGGACGGTTTATCCACAATCATTTTGAAGGACCTCCGAGGTCCGATGTAAGGCCACTCCGATTTCCTCCCGGGTATTAGATGATAGCAGGCACGGAAAAGAGGGAGAGTGGCGATGATCTGAATCTGATGGCACATTGAGATAAATCCGATAATACTCCGCCAGCTATTTGGGGCCACCATCACCGGACAGATGTTGTAATGTGTCATGATTTCCTTCACCAAGGGATGAAGAGGAAACCGGAGGCCTGCTTTCAAACTGTCTTCGTAAATGAAGACCCTATGCTCCAGATCTCGCGAGACCCTGTGCTCAGGTCCCGGCAATTACAGAACGACGTCTGGGGGTATACCATACCTCTGACGAATCTTTTCCACATCCTCAGCAACGATCTCCGTAGCTACGTCGTCGGGGCTCATCATCATCCTAGCCAGGAAAAGCACCAGGCGAAACGGCAAACGTTGCAGAGGACGGGACTCTCCAGGAAATAGAATGAGAGGATATTGCAAACAGATACAACGCTGCTATCGCTTTGCTTCCCCCCTAAGGAAGTCATCTTAAGAAGATGAGGCGCTTCGCCCGAGGCATACGGAACCGCCTCGACAAACGCCGCGTTAATCGGGATTTGCTACGTGGCATTTCCCCAACTGTCACCCCTGGAGGAGCCTTACCCACGAAGGCATGATGACCTCGCTGCATTAATTAGGGCATCAATGTGCGGGCTGTCTAAACCGGATCGTCCCATCCAAAGCATGCCACCTGGACTTATACTCCCTATGCCCGAACCTGCGCTTCGAACTAGGGAGTGGAGGGCATGTGTTGGGGGGTAAAATCATTATTGCATCAATATTCGTATGAGGAGGCTAAGACTGACCCCATCCCTTCGCCCGCCATGATGTCCCCGAGCTTCCCGTAGCTCGCTCCCCCGAGCTTCCCATAGCTCAGCTCCCCCGAGCTTCCATAGCTCGGCTCTCCCCGAGCTTCCATAGCTCATCTTCCCCGAGCTCCCATAGCTCGGCTTTCTCCAGGCTTCCATAGCTCGGCTCTCCCCGAGCTTCCATAGCTCGGCTTTCTCCGGGCTTCCATAGCTCGGCTTTCCCCGAGCTTCCTGTAGCTCGTCTTTCCCGAATGATCCATGATCTGATACTCACCCCCGCGGAACCTGGCGCAGGAGAGCCTAGACCTATCGTAACAGCATCTTAGGCAAAGAATTATGTTGAAGAGTGGTCTAGAACCTAATACGGCTACCTAGGACCTACGCACCTACCAGATCCTAAGCCATCAAGGAGCTCTCCTAGCCGTCGATTCCTTAACAAAGAAGATACAGATCCCAACGGCCCCACAACGGCCTGATTCAATCCATCTCCGTATCCTAACAACCTTCGAACCTTCCAGAAGGCGCTCAAGATACAGGTGACAACCTATAAATATGACACTCCCAGATTCCCTCAGGTATGCCCTCACTCTCACACTCACTCTCCCACTCTCTCCAGCTGCTCGTCGGTGCTCCCCTCTTTTTTTTGAGCTCCCGATCGGCCACCCCTGGAGAGACTCCCCGGAGAGATTCACCTCTCCATTTTCTGTTGATCGCCGATTCCTCCACTGACTTGAGCGTCGGAGGGTCTTCCGCGAAGGGCCTCCCCAACGCCTCTCGCGTAAGGACTTCTGTGCAGATCGCCCTAGGAGATCGACTGTGCCTGAGTTGGAGGACGGATCCCAGCGGCAACAAAAATCGTCAACTTTTTGCATACGTGCAGCAGTTCTTCGACTTAAATAAATGATGAAAAGTTCTTGGGCACAATAATATAGACTCACAGATTCAATGGATATTTCGTGCGTCTCAACTACATGATAGATGGATAGATGTGTCCATTCCTCATGATGGTCATAGCTGCAACCTAAATGTATCTAAATATTGAATTAAAACGGAGCCCTTATGCTCATGGAACTCAAACCAAGTCTAAACCAAGCTGATTTAAAAATTTATTTAGCTGATTAGTTTGCGTGTGTAACTATAACATCCAACAAAGACTTTCCTTTTAATCTAAACAACCGAAGCCATTATGCTTCTTCGTTTACCAGCTTCTACGTGATATAGTCAAAATAGTCTTAACAAAATTTAGCACGAGTCGGTTGGTTTCAAGTTTACTTCTTGGCGAAATAAAATAGTGTTAATAATTAATAATCAAGCCCTTCAGTTGACTAAATTACAAGGTTTAGTTCTTATTGACTAACAATGTAACATCCAATTCGTTCTACCAATTCTTTTTAATTTATTATTTTTCTTATTTCTTAAGAACTATATGTCTTGACAAAAAACAAAAAACTATGAGCATACTTGTAATTCATATCAAGCTTCTCCGACCTTGAACACACTCCATGACAACCTAATTATAGACGAGATATTCCTTAATCCAGGGAGCGACAAATTATTCACTAAACCCATATTTTGCGGTTGGACACATTAACAGAACATATTCTATACATCAAGACTAAAGATGAGATGAAACCTCAAGCCATACACACCTCATAGACAATCCTACAGTCATCAGCGAACACTCGAAGAAGGATTCTTTAATTTAAATCCACACGCAACCGAAGATATATAGAAAAGAGAAGAAGGAAAGAAGAGGTTACGACCACCGCCGGTGACCGGAAAGCCGCTTACCATGATTGTGTCTGGAGTAGACGCCATTAGACCAGTACTGCAAGAAGCACTTGCCGAGATAAACTTAAAAAATACAGAGGGCGGAGAGCTTGGAGAGGGCGGAGCGAATGCAGGAGCCACAGTTGGAGACGGTGAGGTCGGCGCGGCACTGGAAGACACCATAGGCCGGGGCGGCGGAGGAGGTGGTGGAGGAGGTGAAGTTGGCGTAGGCGGAGAATGCGGCGGCGTTGACCAGGGAGGTGAGGAGGGACTCGACGTTGAACTGGTAAGGCGAGCCCGGCGTGTACTTGGGCTGTGAGCAGCCGGCGTACACGAAGGAGTCGTAGTCGTCTTTTTTCTCAGTAATGGAGATGTAGACATCTGAAGGGGAGATGAAACGGAGGAAGGTGAGGAAGAGAACGAAGAGAAAAAAGAGTTTTGGCATGATTTCTTTACTTATTTGTGTGAGAAGAGGGCGGAGGCTACTTGTAGCGGAGGGCATCAGGAGAGGGGTGGGTTTGTGCTGACCAGTGGATGCTGGGGAGGAATTTTCGTGGGCATTTTCTTCCAAGTTTTGAGAGTGGAAAAGGGCAGCGGTAGCATGCAGTAGTAAGCAAGCAAAGTTGGAGTGGGCTGGCACCAAAACATGAGGCTTCTATAATTATATGTGGCTTTCAAGTAGCCTAAAATATTACCAGCGAAGCACTTCGCCAGGTTTTCTCACGTAAGAGAGGGCCCAGACTCATAGTGGCGATGGTGGGCAGCAATGAAAGATAATCGAGAAACGAGTCTTTTTGGAGAGAAAAAGAGAGGGAAATCGGAAACATCTTTTAAGGGTTGAATCATTTAACTTTAAAGGGATGAATCGGTGCATCTCGATGTTGCTCTTTGGATGTCTGCGACCAAATTTAAAGGTTTATATTCCGAATCTTTGGAGGAAAAAGGAGCCAACGAAGAGCAAGATTGCCTACTACCGCAGCGGAATTCACATGGGCCCGCTTTAGAAATGGGATAGGGAGCGTCTTATCCCACCTATTCCTGGGATAATGTCCAAAGAGGCGCGCATTATATCCCACCAAAGCTTCCATCTTGGCTGTTCCATCAACTTAATTATTAAAGATGAGAGGATGGTTTCATTCCAGGAGAGTGAGAAATTTAGAACAATATTGCCTGCGTAATACCATGCGAGCTTGGATTTAGTCCTACATCAACGAAGATTTTGAGAATTTATAGAAAACCGGGGATTCAAATAATATCTTTTGATTAATTTTTCATGCAGTGTTGGAGAACAAGGATTTCAAGATTTAATTGGAGTATGTGAGATGGCATATGGTTTGTCCCACTTCGATTGCTTAAACAGGGGCAAGAAATCAAGAGTAATAGTTTGAGAACAGAGCTTCTCCTCCTCCTCCTCCTCTCCCCATACAATTGAACCAGCCTCCCCTGCAGCTGAACCACAGGAACCACCGTCCAGCCACCGCTACCCTTCCAACTACCTCTAATGGCATCAATCCAATCCGTCAAGCTGTTGGAATCCATCAGGCCGTTGAGGAGGCCGATGAGCTCACCGGATTCCATTGAGAGCCACCCTCCTCTACCTATAAATAGAGACCATCCCCTACCTTTGACTCCATCCCCTGTCTCTCCTTCCCCTTCTTACCAGTTCGCCGCTGCTTTCTAGTTTCGCTACAGCTGCCGCTGTAGGCGCCTCCCCTCCAGTCGGCTGAGTTCCGCTCGTGGCGGCCATCGGATGGCCAAATTTGACTCAGGGTAGAGGCGACGACACCATATGACATCGCCGCTGTCACAGCTATACCAGGAAAGTCCCTATCTCCGGCGAACTAATGCTCGTCCTATTCACTGGTCGGAATCGACCGATCAAGTCCCCAGTTGGACTCATGCTTCCGTTCGTTCGTCCACAGCTCTCGTGTACCCTTCCTAACCTCTCTTAACCGGCCAGGTCATCGGAGGGAGCTGCCACGGTGACCATCGGCCGCCTGCAACAACAGGGTAATCCCTGTGGCTCGACAGTAGGGAGCTTCCATTGCTGCTGCGCCGGCCATCGGGTGGAGAATCTCGGCTGGCCATGTCGTCGGTGGAATCCGTCAATGGATCCTCCCTCGTTGTCACCTCGATCGAGCTCCGATCCTCGTAGATAAGGAAGAACAGGGCGGCCCAGTTAACCAATAAGAAAGCAGGGCATTTAAGCCTTTTTAACCATTAAATTATATTGATAATTAACCCATTAATAAAAAAAGGTTAAACTATAAAATTAATCCTTGGGGTTGTGTGACTTTGGTAATTTTAAAAAGTTATAAAAATAATCTAAACTTTATGTTTTGTATTACTTTGATCTCTATCATTAAATCAGGAAGATATTTATTTTTATCCTATGTGAAGTATACGTGGCATCCAAATGATAAAAATAGATTTAAAATTTATAATTAACCTTTAATAAAAAATAAAAATAATCTTTTATCCGTCCTGATTTGATCTAATCCATGAGTGTCCACCCGCCTCCTTCCCTTCCCCTCGCCCTTGGGACCTCCTCCGTGCCACCTCCGCCCCCAGGACCTTCGCCGTGCCGCGACCTCCTCCCTCTCGACCCCCCCAATAACATCCTTCCCTCCGTAAAATCCTTAACAATCAAGAATTCGAGCATCTGAAATTTGACTATATCTTGACAAAATAGAAGGGCTAAATTAATAGAGAGAAGCATGTTTGCAAAAGAAGAACGTCCAATCCAATACAATTCAACATGGCCGTGGAGTTTCATGGAGAGCACGCTTCCCTTCTTGACGCGCTCCAAAGGGAAAGAGAATAGCATCCGGAGCTTCACAACAAAGTTCTTCCACCACTCGATATCATTCATCTTGAACTCTACAGCGGGAAGGCCTCCATCCGAGCCTGCCTTTTTCATCAAAGCCCCATCATCGATCAGACCCGAAAGCGGCGACATTTGGAGGAGAAGGCAGCGGGGCTTCGTCATCTTCTCCCGTGGCCTTGGACTCTTCGTTGTCGGTTCTTGCGGTAAAGGAGGACTTGAGGGCTCGAACGGAGAAGGTCCAGATGTGGGCAGCAAAAGAGGAGCAGCAGAGGGAAGGAGGGCGAAAGGATAAGGGAGGAAGGGAGGGGGAGAGATGGAGAAGAGAGGAGGGGGTTTGGAGGGGGAGGAGAAGAAGACGAGGGTGGAGGGGTTCCTCCGGTTGCTGCTGCTATTGTAGTTGAGAGCGCGAAGCTGGCCATGAGGCGGTTTCAAAAGAAGGATCTTCGGGGAGCAAATAGGGCGAGTGGGAGATTATTTTTTTATATATTTTAAATTATTAAATAATAAGTTAACGGGTTAATTATAAATTTTAAATTTATTTTTATTATTTGGATGCTACGTATGCTATCACGTGGGATAAAAAAATGGCACGGATCAAATGATACAAACAGAAAGTTTAGGATTATTTTTATAGCTTTTAAGGTTCAGAAATCAAAGTGACATAATTCCCTAAGTACATGAATTAATTATGTAGTTTATCAAAAAAAAAAACATTTAAGGTTTTATCCATTAATTTATATAATTAATTAATAATAAATTTATTATTTAATGGTATCAAATATCCTAGCTGCAGGAGCTTGCTTAAGGCCAAAGCCTCGTGACTTTTAATCTACATTTATATTAATTAATTACTAATATTTAATAGTATCACATATTACTGGTCCTTGCTGTGGGAAAATGCTTAGGGAAAATGACTTAATCTAGTTCATTGATCTATCCACAAAGCATTTAGAGCCATCAAATTTATGTCTTTTCAATCTAATTAGATGGACCGGACACTTGGATCTAGAACGCTTTCAAAGGCATTGAATTGTAAGTTATTTTAATTTGATGGACTATATAAATTGATTTAATCCATCTATTGACTTCTAATACCTTCAAAGACATATTGTTACAAGTTCCTTTGTTAAAATTTAAGGATCTAGCCTAATTTAGCCCATTGATCTGTCTATAAGCTTGTTTTTGTCCATCACCTATTAGGGCTAGAAGTGGGCTAGGTTGGCTTGGGCCTTGCCTTAGCCTAAGCCCAGTCCAAAACTTTTTTTTGGGCTTTAGGCGAGTTCAGACTAAATTTTTTTTTTCAAAAATTGGATCTTGACCTAAGCCCAAGCTCAAGTCCAGCTCAAAACCCAATTAGGCCAACCCATAATAATTTATTTGAAAAAAAAAATTAGATCGATGGAGTCAATTTTTAGTTTTTAAATACTTACACAAAAATAAGTAATATTTAAAATAATTACATTTAGTCACTTTAAAAAATTTGCTATATATAGAGAGCTATTCTTATATATTTGATAGAAAATTTAATATAAAATTTAGAAAGTCCTTCATATTTTAAAGTTTTAAAATTACATTTGAACTAGATTTAGATCTAACTAAGGGCCAATGCTTCGGGCCTTCTCTGTACTCGGTTTAGGTGAGCTCGGATGGGGCCACCAAAGCCCAACCTGAAATATTTTTGGTTCTAATGTTAAGCTTAAACTTGACCCAATTCAATTCAATCCTGGCCCATGGCTTGGCCCAAAATCGGGCTACCTTGATGGGCTTTGGGCCAGTGCAAGTCGACTTCCAGCCCTATCACCTATTAAAATAAATAAAGTCAACCAATCCAACCCATTCATTTATTAAAAGGAACTTAAGATAATTATTCCTTTTTTATTTGAAATTGTAGTAATCGGATTTTAAGGATTTTATCACAAAAGGACCTCAAATATTAAATAGCATAACATTTTGGCCCAGAAAGAGTATGACACCGGTTTACAATGTGTTACTCATTGCATTACCATAATCCTTGCCCCAAAAACCATGACTGGTATTAGAACTGTGGAGTACGGAGAGGCCCTATTTCTCCCTTATGCAACCTTCCATATATATTTATTTATATATCAGCAGTGATAATTTTAGTATGATTCATAAAATAAACTCGAACCAATATAAAGTTATTAGATTTAGGTTGAGCATAAAAAATTGGGATCGAAATTAAATTAACTTGTTAGACATTATTAATAAACAAGTTAAGTCAGATTGATCTGCTAACCAAAATTGACTCATAATTGATTATATTATTAAATAAATAAATTCATATAATTCAATCAGCCAATCTAGATATGATCTATAAAACCTATTTATCTAAATTAATATCATCCTTTAATTAATTATTATTTTATAGCGATAATTATATGCTTAGTGATAATTTTATGTTTATCTCTCTTTTTTTCTTAAATAATTTTTTTTGTTTGTGTTTATTTATAATTTTGAATATATAATTACTTTATAAGTGAATTAGTATTAAATATATAACACAAGATGCATATGTTATATAGGTCATACGGTTATATATTTGTATCAACCCGAATATGATCTGAATATTAAATGGGTTATACGGATTGTGTAACTCATGTAATACGAAGGCCAGTTTGATCTTAGATTTCTAACTTGATTAATAAATGGGTCAAATTCAAGTTTGCCTATTTATGATTAGTTGACTTGATTTTCCTATATATATATATATATATATAGAGCATGAGGACAACAAATCCAATTTATTATAAAACATACTTCAAATACTGCGAGGAGTAGTTAATTCAACTTGGTGATGAGAAATATCAGGACAATGTAAAGCTTGGAGAGTTATCATCTTGTGCTGCACCAAGGAGTAATTATATTTTGAACTTTTGATCAAAGGAGAGTATCGGAAGACTTGTAGGATTTCATATCATCTCCCTTTTATTGAAGAACGTGGACCTGTTTTATATCAGAAGTCAAACTTATAGAGAAACTTTTATGCTCTAACAGTCAATCACAAGGAAGAAGCCTTTAAAAGGAACATAATCTATACTCTCCATAAATTTTTAGCACTCTGGCATAGCCATGAAGCCCACAAAAGTTGGTCTTTAAGCTTGAACATTCAATCAAATGGGATGCATTCATTCAATTATTTCTCATTCATTTATATCAATTTTTTTCCCTCATAATTGTGATGCCCCTCCCAATAGTTTCATATCGAAAAATTGGAGTTGGTTGTATGATTTATAACTAGTTAAGAAGATGGATAAGTACCAATTGGATCCCTTTTTGGGCTGTGGTAGCCCAAGTTGGTATGGATCTTGTCCATCTTGCTTTCTTATAATGAAACAGGTTTGTGGGCCTGAATCGTTACAATATGGTATCAAAGCCACGCACCAACAAGAAGTGTAGAAGCTAAGTACCAATAGGGCAAAGTGCTACATCGATGGAAGCCACCTCTTGAACCTGTAAGAGCCACAGGACAAAGTGCTACATCGATGGGAGCCCCCTCTTGAACCTATGGGGGCCACCTCTAGAATCATGCATGTCTGGCTGTTGCGATCGTATGCCTCTGGCGACGAGGATGTCGCCTCTGTAAAGGGGGTAGATTATGATACCCTCCCAATAGTCCCACATCGGAAATTGAGGAAAGGTTATATGGTTTATAACCAATTAAGGAAGATGACAAGTACCAATTAGATCCTTTTTGGACTGTGGTGGCCCAAGTTGATGTATACCTTGTCTATCTTGCTTTCTTGTAACGAAACTGGTTTATGGGCCTGGATCGTTACAATATGGTATTAGAGCCAAGCACCAGCCGAAAGTGCAGGAGTTAAGTGCCACACAAGGCAAAGTGCTACATCCATGGAAGATGGGAGCCACCTCTTGAACCTATGGGGGCCACCTTTAGAATCCTGCGGATGCGATCATGTGCCCTTAGCGATGAGGACGTTACCTCTGTAAGGAGGGTAGATTGTGATGCCCCTCTCAATAGTCCCATATCAAAAAAATTGGGAGTTGGTTGTATGCTTTATAACCAATTAAGGAAGATGAACAAGTACCAATTAGATTCCTTTTTAGGCTATGGTGGCCCAAGTTGGTGTGGACCTTGTCCATCTTGTTTTCTTATAACGAACCGGATTTGTGGGCCTGGGTCGTTATAATATGGTATCAGAGCCATGCACCGTGCAGGAGCTAAGTGCCATACAGGGCAAAGTGTTGCATCAATGGAAGCCACCTTTTGAACTTGTGAGGGTCACAGGGCAACGTGCTACATCGATGAGAGCTACATCTTGAACTTGTAGGGACCATCTCTAGAATCCTGCCTGCCTGGTGGTTGCGATCGTGTGCCCCTGACGATGAGGACGTCGCTTCTGTAAGGGGGATAGATTGTGATACCCTTCCAATAGTCCCACATAAAAAATTGAAAGGTTATATGATTTATAATCAGTTAAGGAAGATGGACAAGTATCAATTGGATCTTTTTTGGACTGTGATGGCCTTAGTGTGGATCTTATCCATTTTGCTTTCTTGTAATGAAACAGATTTGTGCGTCTAGATCATTACAATAATCTTGCTAACTAATACAATCATACTTCACCACCATGTCCTCCCTTATCCTCTAAGCTTCCACATACCATTGGTTGGCCCAACGCTACCGGCATCAAGCAAAAGGGCTCCCAGGACTCCCACACCAATGGAAAGAGAAGGGGAAGCGGAGAAGAGGTGGAGGTAAGAGAGGAGGCAAGTAGAATGAGGACTGTTTTCAGAAAAGCATGAGTTTTTTTTTTCTTTCTTTGTTGAAACCAAAAAAAATCTAACGCATATATGCACACACATACTATATGTGTGCGTGTGTATATATATACATATACATATACATATATGTATATATACATGCATATGCACATGCATAATTAGATTACGTTTCAGATTTTTTTGGTATGGCTCCATGTAGAATGAATCCCAATCTAATAAGATTTTAAGTTTAATTTCATAATGCAAACTAATTAATCCAATAGCTTGTTATATTTATTTTTCAAATCCAAACCTCATATCTACTGGATTTAAATAAGTTAGCAAGTCATCAGCCATATGTGACACTCCTGTTCATGATCATGGGAGAGAGGATTGATTTGGGTGCTAGCAATTAATAATAGAGGAGAGAGCTTGGAGAAGAAAATTTATATTATAGAATTGTAACCTTTGATTGCAATTTATTAACATAGTTAATCATTATCAGGGAAACAAATTCAACATAATTGGTTCACTAACATGGAGAAGCTATATAATTTAATCTTTCATTGTCATCACCATGCTTTCAATTTTTATTCTTACTCGCAATTTCATAAAATAGGGTTCCATCGAAGACAGATTTTGCAACCTCCTTTGGCAACGATCCATGTTCATCCTTAGCAATAGTGTATAAAAACTCCCACTCTGCTTTGCTAGCCAGCCTGCAACAATGTCCAAAGCGAGAACGGATGTTAGAATGATGAGTATGGATTTTTTACTCATAGCATGGCTAAAATTTTTAAGTAATCAGTTTCTTATGTTCATAGACTCCATTAATTCAAAAAACATACTGTCCAGCCAAGTCATTGTCTTGTGCATTTGCCTTAAGTGCCTCAATCAACTCATCGTATGTCAATTCATTAGGATTAGCATGTGCATGCTTTTGATAAATCTCCTCAAACTTTTGAGGAACAAACCTGAAAATTGTACAAATTATATCAAGTTAACAATCTAAGAAAGAGACAAAGAAATAACATACAAGAGAATATCATTCTTTGAAGAAAACACTAAAACCAATTATAGCATAAATAGAGAAAGAGAATGATCGATGATCTTAAAGTCTGATAAATCAAAATCGAGTGAAACTAACCATTTTAAGTCAAAAACAACCTATCAATCATTTTGACTAAGTAGGAGTTACCTCCTTATAAGATCAATAAGGCTGCCCCAAGATATCTTAAAATAATAAGAATTCAATATCCTACGTACTTAGCCCGTGATGATATAGCATTTATTTAAGCAAGCTTATTAGCTTGTACAATAAAATATCAAAACAATTGTCATATGTAGCTAATTCATCTTGTGAAATATTAATATGCAATGAAAAAAAAAATAAAGTGATAATTCGTGGATAATGCAGTTTACATTTTAAAAAAATGTTAGTAAACCCAAAAGGATTTTTTTGTTAAGCAAGACTTTAGCTTATTTTTTATCACTATAGGATTTCGAAATATAGGATTTTGAAATGTCTCTCATCCATTTTCTTTATGGATAAATCATGGTAATGACTTGGTGATTATAAATGTCAATACCCTTTCCTTTTGTTATTATTCTTTAGAAGATTTTGTTGTTATTAGCTTCAACATACTGGTGCTTTCTTGGGAGTGATCCTAAAATATAAGTTTAGTATCCTTTTCTTGGGAGTAATTCTAAAATATAAGTTCAACATCCAGAGACTTATATTTCAAGAAATTAGTTTTCTCAAAGAGTATACGATACCTGTAAAGATTATAAAGCAAGTTTACACTAAATGTGAAGGTCTATTCCCTTCAAGGAATTGTCTTCAAGGAAGCTTCCACTTGAGAGTGAAAAATAAAAAATTGTTACACTTGGTGTTATGAATTTTTCTTATTTTTTCTGTATTTTTTATGGATGTCCTATATTGCATTCTTAAATGTTCCATTCTCTAGCATAGACATTTAAGTGTGAGACATTCTTTGCCAGCAAACACCCTTTACCTCTATGAATGTTTGAAAATCCTTTTGTCCAATAGTTCACACAAAGTTACATAAATGTATGTGATTTTTTTTTTCCAAAGTTAAAATGGGTAGACTTAAGACATAGACATCTATATTAATAGAAAATTTTTAGGTGTGAATATATATAGTCTATAGCTTGCTTTTTGAATGAAAAAAATAAGAAGGGTGGGGGTGCTAATATTTTGATAGAATTAATTTAAGTGTCAAAATTGAAATAAAATTCTAAGTTGCTAATAGAATTTCTATATAAAAAATTGTACTTTATCAATAAAAATGGCAATACACAATATACTAATGCTATACCTCCCCTCAGTGTCATAGGAACCACTATCACTTCCATGTTTGCCTTTTTGAATATTCGCTACAATAATAGGGAGGAAGCCTCCTGTCCCCTGCATATATGACAACAAGGAAAGAATACTGAGGGTTTTTTTTTAAAAAAAATTACCTAATGGAATTTGTAAAAGAAACCTATAAAATGCATCTAACTGTTTGCTGAAACTATAAATTATGAAAAAAAAATTCCAAAGCATCGAAAAAGAGGAAATTACAATTAACAAAGAAATAAAGGGATGCAAATATTGATGCACAATTTTTATATAGTCTATTCAAGTTTATAGTAGCTACTTTAAATTTAAAAAAAAAACACGCGAAGAGATTTAGGAATAATTATCTCTTTTTGAAACATAAATATTAAGAAATAAAATGAAAGAATAAAGTGACTAATCATGTTCAATGAAATACATGGACTCCATCTTTAGCTTCAATTCATTTATATTGTTCTTCTTTATCTATTTTCAAAGCAAATTCAGTTAAGAATTTTCTTAATGTCTGTTAGGGCTTATTGTTCAATAAATATTAAAGCAATTAACTTTAGTTTCTATTAGGTTGATGGATTTGTTGATCCTAAGAAAATTAAATCTGCCTTATTATGATTTATATTTTATATTAGATTAAAAATTCATATAGGCAAAGAAGTCCTTAGTCAGAAGGGCTGTATTTGATAATGCTTTTATTTATTGGTTTTGTTTTCCAAGATCTAAGAAAAGAAATAAATTAGACTAAACATGAAAGGATTTTTAAAGGTAGAAATAAAGTTTTTAGCACCAATGGAAAAGGTTTATAGCTTTGAAAACATTTATGTAATAATTCATTAATTTGTATAGAAACAAAAAATATTAAAACAACAGCAACAACAACAAATAAGTTTAACATTTTGTCGTAGAATAAGAAGGGGAGAACGAGGAGAAACGAGTTTACGTTGTTAGTTTTGGGACTGATGTTCTGGTGAATGAGCAAGGCGGACCCTGCGGATACGATAGGATTGAACCCCAGTTCATGAAAACCTAGCAAAATAATCATATAAATTAATGTTTTCGATTAAAAGATATATATATATATATATATATATAAGAGGGCCAATGAAATGGAAACAAAGGAGAAGAGAAGACCTTGAATGGTCTCACCGACGGTGATGACCCCATCATGGTTCTGATCAAAGAACGTAACGTGTTTCTGAAGTTCAGTTTGCCCTTTGCTCCCCTGAATACAAGATCACTTTGGTTGCAAAGAAAGAAGAAAAAAAAAGTCATAAAATGATTACCATAAGAGGACATTTATTTGGTGATAAATCTGAGATTATCATAAGAGATCACGACACTAAGAAATTAGATATCATTATCTGGATAATAATATTTAATTTTTGATAATTTAAAATTATCACAAACTATCATAATTTGATTTCTATCCAAACAAGATTACTCTCCGTAATCTCTTATTACGTCCTTGATTTCCGCATAAATATTTATTAACATTTAATCTGATTATATAATTAATATGCACATGATTATATTAAATATTATATATATAGTATAATATAATAAATTTTATTAATATTTAATTTAATATTAGTATAATATTGAATGTTTTAAATATTATTATATATTTATATAATGATATAAATATTAAATTTAAAATTGTTACTATATATACCCTTTTGCATACTAAATTATTATATTTAAATAAATTATAATTATATTAATAATTTATATTATTTAGATATTACTAAATATGTATTATTAAATAATATAATGCAAAATATTTTATTAAATATTGATATATTATATATTAGATAATAATATATTTAAGAATATTAAATAAATATGCTATATTACATATATAGTAAATATTTATATTATTTACATATATATATTTTTAAAATAATTTTATGGAAACTTCTTGATCTCTATTAAAACATTCCATATTTTAATAGAAAAAAATGATAATCACTTAAAAAATAAAAAAGATTTAATATGAACTATATAACATTATCAAAGCAAATCAAACATAATAATCATAATTTCTAATAATCCGATTATCAACTAAAATTCATAATGTATTTTAATTTTTCCTTTTTTTTTGACAAAGCCAACAAGCTTTCAAATATTAATGCAAAGTTCTCTCCTAGCCATGTCTGCCAACTATAGTTTCGTTGTCACCTGTCAGTCAGCCAAAATTGGTAGCTAAAAAAAACTCTTATTAGGTAGTGTTTGATTTTCAAAATGCTATCCTTGGATAAGTGCACAGGATAGAATTTATTCAGGGGATAGCTAAGAGAATAACCATCTTTTTTTAATAATAATTTTGTCATCAAGGGATAGCTCCAACTATTCCCAAAAAGCCAAAGATCTGAAACCCAAATGAGATCGATGGCAGCTACTCGAGAGCAAGAGATCTCAAACATAGATCTTCGATGAAAGCTACTCGGAGAGCCAAAGATCTAAAACCCAAGATCTTTGATGGCAGCTACTCGGAGAGCCAGAGATCTCAAACCCAGATCTTCGATGGCTCCTTCCCAAAAAAAGCCATAGATCTGAAATCCAGATGAGATCGATGGCAGATAATCGGAGAGCAAGAGATCTCAAACCCAGATCTTCAATGAAGCTACTCGGAGAGGCAGAGATCTCAAACCCAAGATCTTTGATGATAGCTACTCGGAGAGCGGGAGATCTCGAACCCAGTTCGATGGCTTCTTCTCAAAAAAAGCCAGAGATCTGAAACCCAGATGAGATCGATGACAGATACTCGAGAGCAAGAGATCTCAAACCCAGATTTCCGATGGAAGCTATTCGGAGAGCTAGAGATCTGAAACCCTATTTCGATGGCAGGCAAGAGGTGTTAATTCATATTTCCACTAATACCCTGAGAATAAGCTGAAGCAAGAATACGCCTATTCCATGTGGGGTCCCCAAAAATAGAAAAACGGGAATACGCTGTGTTGACTAGAATACAAAATTAAGCGGAGCCCACATGCCTTTTTAAGGATATTTAGGAGAATAAGGTGGAATAAGCTCCTATTCCAAGTGAGGGAATAGGGCATCCAAACACAACCCTAAGAAATAAGTTCAAGTGATAACCCATGTTTAAACATGGATTATCCTTTCTGATTAATTTTTTTTAAGACTTATCCTTTATAATTATAGTTTTTAGGAATAAAAAAATATTACTTAAATATATCCTCCAGGATATATCCAAAGGGTATTCCTTTTTTATCCTTTATTTTAAATTCAGTCTTAACGACATTGAGATGGTATGACCAAAGAAAACATCATATGAACTCGATCCCTCGGCAGGATTTGTCTCATCTAGGGTTCATTAGGAGACAGAGAAGACTTCCCATTAAAAAACACAAAAAAAAAACAATAACCGGTCCGTGACGCAGCCAGCTAAAATAAAGTAGGCCATGTCCACATCCGGACAACAAAATTTTAGAAAAAAGGCACCATGGCGTGTGGCACAGCTAGCTGGACGGTTCTTCCAAAGCCTTAAACGCTTCGCCGGAGAATCACCGGCGCCCCGGCAGGCAAAAAAAAAAAAAAAAGAAATGAAAACAAAGAAAAGCAGTGCACCAATTAACATAACGCCCTCTCACCGGAAACACTCCTCGAAGGAGGAGGAGGAGAAACAAAGCTAAAAATTAAGGAAACATGAGGAAGAAGTAACAAACTTAAACTCGCTTTCTAAGACTCGAAAAACGATGTAATCGGCAAGAGAAAAATATATCGGTTGCTGAGCCAAATGAAATCATGTTGCTTGTATTATATGGTTGCGGATGGATGATAGAGGAGGGTGGAAGAATACCTGGGAGGAGGAGAACGAGGAGGGAGGAGCAAGAGAAGGTAGGAGGCATGGGATAATTTGGCCATCTTCACTTTTGCACCAGCAAACAATATCGCATGATGTAGCCTCCGCAACCACCTACTTATAAGTAAAGGTGGTGCCAAAAATTTCAAGGACTTAAAGTTTTCCCTTATATAGTTTTTTTTTATTAATTGAGCATATATTTTTTTTGTGCTACATGGAAAGACAACTGGACATTTATTAGTTTCTCTTTTAGATTAATTGAGTTTCCTTTTTTTTTTTTCTGGCGCCATATGGAAACACAATTATGGATTAGTGGAACTTGGTACTTGGATGTGTTGAAAAAAAAGTTTTTTTAAAAAATAAATAAATAAAAGGGCCCCACTCGAGCATTAAATGCTCGCGTGGGACTTGCTCAACGCGCTGTCAGCAAACATTAACTCGCCAATGTTTAAATAATTTAATTTTTAAGCCATTTTTAAAATGAAGTTTAAAAAAATAAATAAATAAAAGGAAAGCATTTAGACTTGGTTGAACGTCTTAAATAATTTAATTTTTAATTTTTAACATGATTTTAACGGTCAGGCCTTTAAAGTCATTATGAGCCGAACGAGCTTTTATAGACTAAGCTTAGGGCTTCATATTGAGATATGAATCAATCGTAGAATAGTTTTGAATAGCCTTATAATTTATTTCATCTCATTTTATTTCTATTTTTCATTGATCTTCTCATGGGCATCATTGGGTTGCACCTCCACGCGATCGTGCTCATGGTAGGAGGATCGGGTCGAGCCAAGTCATTGTACTTGGGACAGATCGCCAATAACCTTCGTGCGCCAATAACCTGTACGAAAGGGCAAAAATCTGATCCTTAGGGCAGTGTCTAACATGCTTCGATCCTGGCTTAGATTCATAGATTCTTTTTATATTTCGTTTATATTTTGCAATTACATTTCTAAATTAATTCTCTAGCAATTTCTAGGAAGGATATTTTTTGAAAGAACAAAAATATTTTCCAACAACTAAGCATCAGACTTTTCTGAAAATTGCTAGAATTTAAGTCTTTTGCTATGATCAATTTTTGCAGAAGATTTTTGTTTTCTTTTAAAGCTATATGACTAAAATATAGTTGTCAAGCCTAAATACATTATTGACCAATCTTTTGGAGCTCTAATTGTTGTTATCTAGTAGGAAAGGAGGGGCGTGGTGGATTGGGAAAGAAGAAGGGACGGAAGTCAAGAGTGATCCAGGCCCTCGACACAGCTCCTGTTTCGGGGGGATGGTGGTGGAGGGAAAAAATCTCTCTATTTTCGCACATTTTCTCACCTTTCTTTTTCCTGGTTGCCCATCCAAATCGGTCTTAGGTTTCCTTCATTGCGATTATTGGTGAGGAGTCGCTATCATTTGCTCCGGAATTGGTATAAGCATACCAAACTTGATATGCTTTTCTTTATCTGAATTATTTCTAGTTTCTCGAGTCATTTAATTTCCCGAGTTCCTGAATTTTTCCCCCTTCTTTCGTGATAGCAGTTTGATGTTTTTCTTATATTTAAATTATAAAAACCATATGATGTAGTTGCGATTCATATTTTTACGTGTGAATGTGGATTTCTTTGACCTGTGACACTACGTCCACACACACAAGGTTTAGCTTAGGACAAAGAAAAACCAGGTGCAATTTAGTTCTTTGGTTAATCGTATAGTCTGAACAAGATCAATATGAAGTGTTACCAAACCCTTGTAGCTGGGACAAGACATTACTGTTCAGGTATGTAATGACTCATCGGTTATCTTGTTATTGTTGATGAGTTTCATTCTTTTCTTTTGGAGGTTATGGTTGGACTCTGATCACTACTAATGATTCAGAGAATTTAAAATTGCTATTCTTGTTTCTGTTCTTTAGTGCTTTGTTTTGCCATGAATGTCTTATGACAGCAACAATTGCACAAATCTTGCTACAATATATGTAATATGGTAATTTACTTAAGTTGCAGTAATAGCAAAATTCAAATATGCTTAAATACGCTTGCTTCTTATATCTAACTAGAAACCATAATACCATTGTTCAGAGACACTGAATGTTTGTGGAGTTGAACTTTTAAAAGTTATAACCAAGGTTCGCTATCTCGGTACATGGTTCAATTCAGTCTGTCAAGACTTGATATGCACCGTTATTGAGTCTCGATCTGATACAAATATGATACATCACACTTGGTATGGGACAGTACCTATCAGTATGGCATACCATGGTTATGGCATTAAAATTTCACCTGGCATGGAAATGCAGATCATGAGAACTAAATTAGACATCAAAGCTGCAAATCAATTACAAAATCAATGTTGTTTTAATAAGTTAGTTGGATAATAAACACATGTTGAATTGGTTTCAGCTGAGACTTTTGCACCCCAAAAGCGACATTCTGGACTGACTTAGTATGGTGTCATCGCTTTGCTAATTTGGTCATGCAATTCAATCTTTGCTTTACCACCCAATGTTGCATGTCAGCGGTTCAACTTCTGCCCATGTTCAACAAACATTTTCTTTTGTTTGATTAAGACAGATGGTCCATTTCAGAAAGCATGCACGATATTGTTCAAAATATAACTTTATTGAATTCTTTTATTTGAGGTCTAACCCAAAAATAATGTTATCTCCTTGGAATTTGTCAAGTTTGAGAAAAATTTGGTAGATCAATTAACCAAGGAGTTATTAGGAGTGGAGTCCTAGATTCATCGAGGGGGGTGTGGCTTAAGCCCATTATTTGGTCACCAGCAGTGGATACCCAATCTCTATGATTGGAGATCCCATGAATGAGGTTCAATATGGTAGAAACGAAGCTGATTGAGTGATCGTGTTAGAGCACAAATTTTAAAAAAATTTCCATCCCTATGATGAGTGCTCTTATAAAGTGACAAAGTAAATTTGTGTAAGGTTGAATCATACTCTTAATGGATCCGAAGTAGGTTATCTGCAGGGTATTGTCACAAATACCCTTGGAGGATTCACCTATACAAGAATCGTCATATTAGGCCGTGACTAAAGGTTTGGGCTAACCTTAAAGAATTCTCATGAAAAATCAAGGTACTAAGCGCAAGGCCTTTAATATGCACTGACCGTAAACCCAATTGATCCATACTGTGTGTGTGAGTAGTAGAAGCCTGAGTCAAAGGACCTAGTTCAAGGTCTAATCCACTATGGTTCCTTTAGATGTATACAATCAACACTAAGTGAGGTTCAAGTCCACAGGTCACCTTACCTATTGAGCAGTATAAGATGCCATAAATTTTTTGTTATATTTATTTTTTTAAAACTTTTGTGGGGATTGTTGAAAAAAAGTTTAAAAAAAATTAAAAAAAGGGCCCCACGCATGGGACCTGGGCTCAACGCTCGCGTTGAGCGAGCGTTTTGAACGTTGGGCAAGCGTTAGCTCGCCAACGTTCGTGAATGTCCAGAAACGGCTTAAATAATTTAATTTTTAAGTCATTTTTAACGTGATTTGGGACTAATGGCTATCAGGCCTTTAAGGTCATTATGGGCCGAGTTGGAGCTTTTATAGGCTAAGCCTATAAATAGGCTCAAGGATTCAGATTGAGGTATGAATAGATCGTAGAATAGTTTTGAGTAGCCCTATATTTTATTTCATCTCATTTTATATCTATTTTATTTCTATTTTTTATTGATCTTTTCATGGGCATCTAAAGGTAATCATTGGGTTGCACCTCCACGCGATCGTGCTCGTGATAGGAGGATCGGGTCGAGTCGAGTCGTTGTACCTTGGGGACAGATCGCCAATAACCTGCACGAAGGAACGAAAATCTGATCCTTAGGGCAGTGTCTAACACGCCTCGATCTTGGCTTAGATTCATAGATTCTTTTTATATTTTGTTTATATTTTGCAATTATATTTCTAAATTAATTCTCTAGCAATTTCTAGGAAGGATATTTTTGAAAAAACAAAAATATTTTCTAACAGGATGTATTGGCTCAATTACTCTATTAGCTAGCTAAAATCATGGGATTCTTAAAATTTAAATATAATTTTATATTATAAAAATTTAAGTATAAGTTAATTTTCAGCAAATTGCTAGTCAAAATCAATATCAAGTTGAATTTATCCTTCACATCATAATAGAGATAGCTTTATCCAGAATCTACTTTGCCTATCTAAAATCTATCTTAAATCGAATCCTATGGATAGGCCATTTTCTTCTGTCTATCAACTTTCAAGCCTAATTGCTAATTTAATTAACTTGTTAGCAACTGAAATCTTGTGATCCTAAAATCTTAACATTACTATAAAAAGTTAAATAGACTATCATAGATTTTAGAAAAAAAATCTATATTTTTAGTATAAAATATAGCTTAATATTTTAGACTATGTTTTATAAATTTTATAAATTAAAAAACTATATTTATAATTAAAAATATAGTTTTGTATTATTTTATAATATAAAAAATCAAAACATAATTCAATATAAAACTTTAAAAAAATTCTCCTCGTGATTCGCTTCCTTTTTTAAAAAAAAATCCTCAATACCCTAACTTAAATTTCATTCTCCCAACCGCCGCAGTTTTGTTCTGAATTCGGTTGCGGAGACTCATGCGGGATTTGACTTAAAGGTTTGAGCAGAGCTCTAGCTCTTTTTTGGGGTTTATACCGAGTCGATTATCGTCTTCAGATGTAAGAAATTTGTGATTTTTTTTTCATATCATTATTTGATTTTTTTTGCTCCTTTTCTCACTGCATAGCTTCTTGTACTTGATCAAAGAATTTATTAAATATGTTTTATAGGCATTGGATCGGCGAAGATTCTTTATATAGGAATGATAAAATGCTTATCTTTTCTTGTTCTTGTTCTGTCCCATAGTTTTTTTGTTCAGTAGATCTGAGACTGATCAAGGTCGTGTCATTAGGTAGGTTATTCGTGTTGGTTTCTTGAGTCCACTTATTCTTTGTGAGATCCCGTATGAGTTTGATGTATGGAATCTATTGGAGAGATGGAATTTTTTATTTCTTTGTGAAGGATTTCTGAAGTTGCGAGCCTGGACTTTTCCAGCTATTTGATATTTCTGCTGCTTCTTAATTTGTTTGGCTTTAGCCTGGCCCTAAAGATGGAAGCCCCAGGCCAGATTCAACATCTTGCGTCTCCTCAGGCGATGCAGCAAGCAGCATCAAAGAAAGCTATGGATACGGCCTTTGTGATTCATGAGTTGAATGGTACGATGCTGGCGGTGAAAAGATTTGGACTTCTTGATTTCTTGGCGTCTTGCTGAGCTGTATGCAGCATAAGCTGATATTTTCTGTGCTATTCAAAGTCTGGGTACTCGCAGTCTTATTATTGAAAAAAATTCTATTATTATTATTTGCTGGCTCCAGGAATTCAACATTCACTTACCAACCATCCTCTTGATTACGACATTCGATCTATACTTCATAGAGCTTTTAGCATTCAGATTTGGCACATCTATCGAGAAGCCAATTCAGCAGCGGATTGAATTACCGTTAGGATGATCTATCACTTTGGTTTGTAGAGCTAAAAATAGAACAATCCTTGCCCTATTGTTCTTTTCCAAAATATTGTATTATGATATATCGGATTCGACTCATCATATAACAATGTAATCATCCAATTTTATTAAGTTTTGAGAAATATACATTTTCCTTGTCTGATGGTAGAGCAAGGACAGGGTTCAATGGGTCCGTCGTTTGGAGATTGTTATTCTTTGGCAGCATCCTAGGACAAGTTATTCTTTAGCAGTTTTGTTGAGTTTTTTTTTTTTTTTTTTTACTATAGAAAAGATTAAGGAAGTACGGCATATATTGTTTTTTATTGGCTTCTTCAATTTATTGGAGTGCGGTAGATCGTAATAGATGCACCAACTCAGCTAGAATCGGAATAGAATGAAACCAAAACGTAAGGGTGAGATATTTGTGTTCCACAATCTAACTCTCATCTTAATTGATGCAATTACGACTTAGCCTTACCTGTCCTCACACCGTTGTACTGGAGCTAACTCCTTGTTTTTCATAGACTTGGTATAAGGTGGCCTTAATGCTTGTTTGTTCACATCCACACAGTCTTGTTCGCTCACATTCACGTGCAACTAACTTGCTTGCTTCTCGTTTTCGACACAATCAAATTTCTTCAAGGACGGAACTTAATAGTTAATTCCGCCTGAAAGATAAAAATTAATGTTGTACTAAATTCAACTTTTAAAGAACATTTTCTCATATGGATTTTTTTTTTTTTTTTTTTTTCATTTCACTGAAAAGTCGGATCAATGTTGTAAAGGCTTAGTATATTCATTATCAGTCACTCAACCTAGGGGCATTTGGTAGAAGATAATCTATCTACATTATCGATAATTTCAAAAGAACCCATCAGATAACTATGTTTGTACGTGTTTTGAATGAGAATCTATTTCGGTAATCTGGATTACCTTATGAGAGGAGAGGTAATCTAGATTATCTCAGGACGACATGGCTATCCACATTACCAGATATGTTGTAATCTAATAATTTTTTTTAATAAAATTGCTCCTGCCTTTTTTATAAAAATAAAATTATTTCTTTCTCCAAACAAAATCATTCCTTCTTCTTCTCTCTTTTCTCATATCTCACCGCCGTTATCTCTTTTCTCATCTCTCCAAACAAAAATAAACCGCAGTATTATTTATCATAGAAAAGAAAAATATCGAATACAAAAATTAAAAAAAAATAAAACAAAAAATATAGTTATATGAAAAGTCAATTGAAAAAATAAAAAATTTTAATTACTATTTTTAAAATTTATGAAAAAAAATTAAAATAAATTAAAATAAATTAAAAATTAAATTATAAATTAATTAAAATTTTTTAATTAAAAATTTTAATTAAAAATTTTAATTAAAAATTTTTAATTTTTAATTTTTAATTTTTTTTAATTAATTTAGAAATTATTAAAAAAACAAATTAATTAAAATAAAAATAATTAATTTATTTTTAATTTATTTTATAATTAAAAATTAATTAAAATTATTTTTAAAATTAATTTAATTATTTATTTATTTATTTAAAAAATAAAAAAATTATCTTTTAAAAAAATAAATTAAATATATTTTTAAAATAAATTGATTTATATTTTTAATTAAATAAATATATTAATTTTTTAATATATTTGTTTTTTTTTAAATTTATTTATTTATTTATTAAAATTATTTATATAAATTTATTTATTTATATTTTATTATATTAAAAAAAATAAATTAAATAAATTATTTATTTTTTATAAATTAAGAAATAATTTATTTTTTATATTTAAATTATTTTTTAAATAAATTAATAATTTAATTTTTTTTCATTTATTTTTTAATAATTAATTAATTTAATTTTTATTACTACTTTTTTATTAATTTAATTAATTAATTAATTTTAATTACTACTTTTTATTAAATTAAATTAATTAATTTTTAATTACTATTTTTAAAATTAATTTATTGAAAATTTAAAATTTTTATTTACTATTTTTTATTTTTTTAAAAAATAGTGTTCTTAGCATGTCTCCTTAACAATGTAGTATTTAAAATTGATAGCATCTAATTACATTACTTTTAAAATTTAAAAATAACTTACTTTTTACTATCAACTAACGATCCATTCATATTATCTAATATATCAATTATTTTATTAGTTTTATATAATAAATATTAAAAATATAATAAATAAATTATGATAATTAAAATTTAAGAATAAAAAAATTTGATAAACTGTTTAAAGATTAAAAATATTAAAAATAATTAAATCTAGTATCTTCTATTTATATAAATACTTTGATTTAGGAATATTTTGAGGTATTTTAAAATTTTTTAATAGATTTGATTTCGTATATGAATTTAATTTAGGGGTATTTTGAAAATTTGATATTATATGACTGTAATCTGTTTCTCATACCAAACATAGTAATCAATATTACTGTAATATTACCTGTATATACCAAATACAGTAACATTAATGACAATTCATTCAGTGGTAATCTATCTTATAGGTAATCCATATTATCATTCCAGGATTACTGACAATGCACCAAACGCAACCTTAATCCATTATGCTGAAAATCCATCAAAGGCATATAGATGGGTCATTTGGCCGCATATTCTTATTCTGCTTGTTCACGGCCGGTCTACTTTATTATTGCCAACTTTCAAAATATTTGAAATATTTTAAGGTGCATATATATTGCTGGTGGAATTTGTTACTAGAAAAAATATTTCTTCATCGTTGAAACAGGACAAAATAAATAAATAAAAGACACTCCACCAAGAGTGAAATTTGACTTTGCCCATGCAAATTAATAGGGTGAATGAGTGCATCATACACCGTGGTCGGTGTTTGCTTGCATTGAATACCTGCCGCTGGGTTTTCCTTCCAATTCAAAATATTGATCATCTTAATTTGTTTTCATATTACTCGAACCATAGATATATTCATATTACTTGAACCATAGAGCACGTAGTAAATTGTATGCAAGTTTTGTCCATTGCATTTGAAGTAATTGGTTGTTTCATTATATATAGTGCCACTCTGGAAAGTCTGACTTCAACTGTTCCACATCACACTTAATCAAATGGAATGCGTTTAGCTCTGTCTACCTAAAATTGAAGTCTGTCATTTTTATTGAATGGCATAATTCAACTTCTTTTCCCAAAGTTAGCTGTGACATGACACCAAAAACTATGGCTTAATTAGCTCCCAATCTATATAAATGCAAGGTGATCAGCATGATCATATGCTAGGAGACCAGCTCCGGAAACCATCCTAGGAGTGCCATCAAGCATGTGAACTTTTATGAAGAGTTGGTGATGGAGCATAGAGTCTACGAAACTCAGAAAAGATAAGTTTCTAAGAAAAATCAAGAGTAGACAAGGAAAACCAATCTTACACAAAAGGTCTGAGAAGCGCCACATTAGAAAGATACATAGTGATATGACTGATCCCGCGTCGTCAGAATAAAGGTAACGGCGGTCCTGGGACCCCATCGGTCCCGGGGCGGTCCCGGGGCGCACCGGCATTTTCCGCTCCCGGGACCCCATCGGGTCTCGAGGTGGGGTCATCATCTCTTGGCCCCGGGACCCCACCGGTCCCGGGGTGCACCGGCATTTCCCCGCCCCCGGGACCCCATCGGGTCTCGGGGTGGGGTCATCATCTCTTGGCCCCGGGACCCCACCGATCCCGGGGTGCACCGGCATTTCCCCGCCCCCGGGACCCCATCGGGTCTCGAGGTGGGTCATCATCTCTTAGCCCCGGGACCCCACCGGTTCCGGGGTGCACCGATATTTCCCCGCCCCCAGGACCCCATCGGTCTCGGGGTGGGGTCATCATCTCTTGGCCCCAGGACCCCACCGGTCCCGGGGTGCACCGGCATTTTTTTGCCCCCGGGACCCCATCGGGTCTCGGGGCGGGGGTCATCAGCAATAGGCATGCAGCTCGACCGTCAAGGAAAATGGCGATTTCAGGTCGCACAGTGCACCCATGTGATTCTCAGTACGCCCGTGATTGCGCCCCGTTACGGAGGGCCATACCTCATAACGGCGCATGGTGCATTGCATGTCCCTGTGCATGGCCATGCCTCGCTGCGGCGTACGATTCACCACCGCATGTAACTATGCTCGGTCATATCAGCCGACGGCGCGCACTGGATGCCTTCGCAGCTGTCGACATGTATGATATCACGTCAGCAAGTAGTACGGGATGCCTTCGGCACGCGTAACGATGGTACGGTGGTGATCTTCCTAGACAGTAAGATAAGGTATTCAGACAAATATAAAAGCACGTGCTCGCGCTGTAAGTGGGATCTGAACTCTGGTTTTCTGAGCTTTCTTCCTCCAGAAAAACCCTAACCACCTCAGTTCTCTTTCGCTGAGCGGTTCTTTGTCTGAGCCCGAGTGACTGACTTGATCGTCGGAGGGTCCCTACCGGTATCATCGGTCTCCAGGGACTTGTCTTGCAGGACTCCGAGGAGAGGACGTCCGTCTTCCCCGACGTTTGAGGAAGGTGACTTGGCATCATCAGATTGGCGCGCCAGGAAGGGGGAGTGTGAGAAAGACGTCGAGCCAGCAGCTTTCTTCTCTCTCCTTTCTTCCAGATCTTAAAGTCATGGTGATGACCCGGACGAAGGGAGCTTCAGCCGGTCGCGCTGGGGGGCAGCGCTGCGGGGCTGGTCCACCCGCGGAGGCCCCCCGACTCTCGCATCCAGTATCCCGGAGCCTCTGCATCTCCGGGGGGCAGGGCCTCCTGCTCCACAGAACGATGCTTCTGCGCCTGCTCCGCAGCAACTCCAGGAAGATCGACTCACTGTCCTGGCCATGCAGGTCCAGTCTTTGGCGGCGATGGTTCAGGGCCTGCAGCACCAGCAGGCGGCCTTGCAGCAGCCGGAGCTGAACCCGTCTATCCCGGGGGTGATGCAACCCAGCCAGCATTCCTCCCGCCGGAGATCGCCGGTCCCTGTGGATCGTCGCCGCGATCCCCGGCCAAGCCTTATCACCGTGAAGCCTCTAAAAGGCTCCGGTCTCCCTCTCGCCATGCTAGCGTTTCTCCTAAGCGGCGGCACGGGAAGGAGGCGGAGCGCCCGCGCCGGCATCGCCGCCCTCGTTCTTCTTCTTCTGAATCTTCAGGAGAGGGCTCTTTCGATGGCCGGATGCCTCGTCGAGCTGAGCGTCGACTCGAGGAGTGCAACCAGAAGCTGGAGGAGCTTAGCCGTCGAATCACCCACCTGCCAGAGACATATTACGACAGTCGGCCTCCCTTGTCCCGCCGCATCATGGAGGAGCCCATCTCTACCAGGTTCTGCCTTCCTCAACTAGATCCATACGACGGGACCGCGGACCCCCTGGATCATTTGGAAAGCTATAAGGTACTCATGCAAGTCCAGGGGGCCACTGACTAACTTATGTGCGTTGCTTTCCCGGCCACTCTGAAGAAGGCTGCTCGAGCTTGGTATTCTCGTCTGCCGCCACGAAGCATCGACTCCTTCCGCCAGTTGGAGAGGGCTTTCTTGGCCCACTTTGACGCCTGCCGGAAGATCCCGAGGGTGCGGACAGTCTATTTGCCGTTCAGCAGAAGAATGGCGAGTCTTTGCGGGATTATGTTGCCCGATTTAAAGAGGCCGCCCTGGAGGTCTACAACCTGGAAGACTCGGTGGCTACCCTGGCTCTGAAGCGGGGGCTTCGCCCTTCTCGCTTCGCGTATTCTCTTGACAAGAAGCGCCGGGCTCCTACTCTGAACTTCTGATCCGGGCCCAGAAGTATATCCGGGCGGACGAAGCCGACTTTTCCCAGCGTGAAGCTGGCGGGAGCATCCCTAGGAAGCCGACCCAGCCAGAACCTGCAGAAGCCCGCCCCAGGAGGCCCGAGCCTCCTCGCCGACCAGACAACCATCCTCGACCTCCCGCACCGAGAGACGGCCTTACACCCCGCTGCTTGCCCCAATATCTCAGATCCTACTCGAGATTGAAGGGGAGCCTTATCTGCAACGCCCTCCTCCCATCAACCCGAAGATCCCCGGAACAAGAACCTCTACTGCCGCTACCACCGGGACCATGGCCACGACACCGACGACTGTCGGTAGCTGAAGAAAGCTATTGAAGACCTCATCCAGTGGGGCCACCTGAGAAAGTTCGTCCAGAGGGACGACCCGGGAGCTCCTGGCCCATCAGCGCCGCGCCACCGGTGATCGATAATGCCCCGACGGGGAAGACGGTGGCGATGATTTCCTGGGGGCAGGAGGCCCATTGAAAAAACAAAAGGGGGAGGGGGAGCTGAGACTGTAATTCCTTTTTTCGGAAAGGACTTGGAAGGGGTTGTAAATAAGGATGATGATAGCGTCGTCGTGTCCATGACGATCGCTAGGCACCCTGTAAAAAGAATCTTAGTTGACAGTGGGAGCTCTGTAGATGTTTTAAACTATGATGCCTTTGTTCGTATGAACTTGTCGCATGGTCTGCTTCGACTGGTCGCCACGCCTTTGATGGGGTTCACGGGAGACTCCGTGAGGGTTGAGGGGGAAATCACTCTTCCCGTAACGGCTGGTACGGCTCCCAGCCAAAGCACCGTTCTCATGAAGTTCTTGGTGGTTCATATGCCCCTCGCATACAATGCAATCCTCTGAAGACCTGGGCTCAACCTCTTGGATGCTATCATATCCACCAAGCGGCTCCTCATGAGGTTCCCGACCAACGGAGGGGTCGGCGAGATGCGAGGAGAGCAGGGCCTACCGGCACTTTGCTATCACTTGGCCCCTAGTCCCCAGGAGATGGCACCTGCACCGGCACCAGAGGCCCTTGACCCGCGAGACTTAGAGAAAAGGGGGGAACCGGCCGAGCGGCTGCTCACTTTCCCCCTCGGGGAGGACCCCGTGCGGACGGTTTGAGTTGGAGCCTTACTTCCGGAGGAAGCTCGTGACCAACTCCTTGCCTTTCTGCGGGCCAACGCCGGCGTCTTCGCATGGTCAGCGTCCGACATGCCCGGGATCCCGAGGGGTGATTAAGCACCAGCTCAACATTCGGCCGGAGTGCCGGCCCGTCAGACAGAAGAAAAGGAGTTTTGCCCCGGACCGACAGAAGGCTATTGATGATGAGGTGCGGAAGCTGCTCGCGGCTGGTCACATCCGTGAGGTGCGCTACCCGGACTGGCTAGCGAACGTCGTGATGGTTCGCAAGGCCAGCGGAAGCTGGAGGATGTGCGTGGATTTCACTGACCTCAACAAGGCGTGCCCCAAGGACAGCTTCCCGTTGCCCCGGATCGACCAGCTGGTAGATGCCACCTCCGGGCATGAGACGCTCAGTTTCATGGATGCGTTCTCGGGGTATAATCAAATCAAGATGAGCTCGGCGGATGAAGAAGCAACTTCCTTTATCACAGAGAAGGGGATTTACTGTTACCAGGTGATGCCCTTCGGATTAAAAAACGCCGGGGCCACTTACCAAAGATTAATGAACAAGGTCTTTGAGGACCAGCTGGGGCACAACATGGAGGTGTATGTGGATAACATGCTGACCAAGAGCACCAGTACAGAGGACCATGTGGCTGACCTTGAGGAGACTTTCAACAATTTGCATCGGTATCGAATGAAGCTTAACCCCCACAAATGCGCCTTTGGAGTGGCAGCAGGCAAATTCCTGGGCTTTATGGTGACCCAGCGGGGGATCAAGGCCAACCCCGACAAGATCAGGGCTATCCTGGAGATGAGGCCCCCAGCCAACAAGAAGGAAGTGCAGCGCCTGACGGGGAGGGTGGCGGCCCTAAGTCGCTTCATGTCAAGGTCGGCGGAAAGGTGCCTGCCCTTCTTTAAGGCATTGCGCAAGGTCAACGGCTTCGAATAGACAAAGGAGTGCCAGGGCTCCTTTGAGGAGTTGAAGCAGTTTCTCTCCACTCCTCCGCTGTTGTCCAAGCCTGAAATGGAGAAGAGCTCTTCTTATATCTGGCCGCTTCCCCCGAGGCTGTCAGCTCTGTACTTGTGCGCATGGATGCTGTCGGGGCCCAGAAGCCAATCTATTATACCAGCAAAGTACTCCATGACGCTGAGACCAGGTATTCAAGAATCGAGAAGATTATCTTCGCCTTGGTGGTCTCTACTCAATGCCTTCGGCCTTACTTCCAAGCCCACCCTATCGTGGTGCTTACGGACCAGCCTCTCCGAGCTATCTTATCTCGCCCTGACACCTCCGGTCGGTTGGCCAAGTGGGCCATTAAGCTAAATGAGTTTGATCTGTCCATCCGGCCAAGGTCAGCCATGAAGTTTCAGGTATTGGCGGATTTCCTTGTTGAGTGCTCCTGGACCGAGAAGGACATGGAGGAGGCATGACCGGATGAGTGTGTGGACTCTCCCTCATCCGAGGGGGCGGGGGACTGGATCCTGCATGTGGATGGAGCGGCAAACTCTCAAGGAAGCGGAGCCGGACTCATTCTCGCGAGCCCAGAGGGAGACGTGGTGGAGTATGCTCTCAGATTCCAGTTCCCAGCAACTAATAATCAGGCGGAGTACGAAGCCTTGTTGGCGGGGATGAGGTTAGCTGAGGGGCTAGGCGCTGGGCACTTGAGGGCCTTCACGGACTCTCAACTTGTTTCTGGACAAATCATTGGAGAATATGAGGCTAGAGACCAAACCATGTCCCGATACTTGAGCAAGGTGCGGTCCCAGGTGTCTCGTTTTTCTTACTTCCATATCAGCTATATCCCCAGAGCGGAGAATGCCAGGGCTAATGCATTGTCCCGCCTGGCCACTTCGGCCAACGGAACGTTGGGAAGGACATATGTGGAACACCTACAAGTCCCGAGCACTGAGGCCGCGGATGAAGCATTGCCAGTGGAGCAAGAGCCCTCCTGGATGGACGCATACATCCGGTACTTGACTGACGGTACTCTCCCGGAGACCCCCGCTGAGGCCAAGCTGCTCAGGCGGAGGGCCCCGAGATTCCTGATGATGAACGGGAAGCTCTATCGAAGGTCTTTCTCGTACCCAGTTCTCAGGTGTGTGGGGCCAGCTGAATCAGATTACATCCTCAGGAAGATCCACGAAGGTATATGCGGGAGCCACCTGGGGGGCAGAGCCCTAGCCTACAAGGCCCTGCGGCAAGGGTACTTCTGGCTGACGATGAAGAAAGACGCGGCTGAGCTTGTTAAGAAGTGCGATAGCTGTCAACGTCACGCTAATATCCAGCGACAACCGACGTCTCACCTGACCCCCTTGGTAGCGCCTTGGCCCTTCGCCCAGTGGGGCATGATATCCTGGGACCATTTCCCCCGGCTTCCGGGCAACGGAAGTTCCTCTTGGAAGCGGTGGATCACTTTACCAAGTTGGTTGAAGCCGAGGCTTTGGCCAAAATCACCGAAAGTAAAGTGAGATCCTTCTTCTGGAAGTCCATCGTATGTCGGTTCGGACTGCCGCGCACACTAGTCACCGATAACGGCCGGCAATTTGACAACGCGCCCTTCCGGGAGTTCTGCTCCGAGCTGGGTATCTGTTAGAGGTTCACTTCCATCGGGCATCCTCAAACCAATGGGGTAGCCGAGGTGACTAATCGGATTATCCTCCAGGGGCTGAGATCTCGGCTAGATGGCTGCAAGGGGCGATGGGTGGAGGAACTCCCCAACGTGTTATGGGCCTACCACACAACGCCACGAGCTCCCACCAGTGAAACGCCGTTCAGCTTAGTCTTTGGCTCTGAAGCTGTTATTCCTGTGGAGGTCGGTGCACCAAGCCCTCGGGTGGAAGCATACAGCGAGGAGGGTAACCCTGACCAACTGCGAGCCAACCTCGACCTGGTGGAGGAGGTGCGAGACCGGGCACGGCTTCGAATGGCAGCCTACCGACAGCGGGCCGCAAAGTACTACAATGCTCGTGTGCGTCCCCGGACGTTCCTGCCAGGAGATCTGGTCCTTCGACGGGATGAGGTCTCGAAGCCAGCTGAAGGAGGCAAGCTAGCCCCAAACTGGGAGGGTCCTTATCGGATCTCCGAAACACTCCGCCACGGAGCTTATAAAATTGAAGAACTTGATGGGACTCCACTCCCTAGGACGTGGAATGCGGATAACCTTCGTCGGTATTATCAGTAATGTATTCCTCCTTTCATATCAAGTATCACTCCTGTATTCGCTTGGGTCCTCACCCCATGGTCAATATTAACGAGATTTGATTTTTGCCATCTGAGTCTCCACAAAAAGCCCGATCCCGGTCGGCACCAAAGCCCTGCACTTGCCAGGCATCAAGCCCAGTGTACCACTGGCAGAGCGGTTTACCACCGGCTCTCAGCAACAAAAGCCCGACCCCGGTCGGCACCAAAGCCCTGCACTAGCCAAGCATAAAGCCCAGTGTACCGCTGGCAGAGCGGTGTACCACCGGCTCTCAGCAACAAAAGCCCGACCCCGATCGGCACCAAAGCCCTGCACCAGCCAGGCATAAAGCCCAGTGTACCACTGGCAGAGCGGTGTACCACCGGCTCTCAGCAACAAAAGCCCGACTCCGGTCGGCACCAAAGCCCTGCACCAGCCAGGCATCAAGCCCAGTGTACCACTGGCAGAGCGGTGTACCACCGGCTCTCAGCAACAAAAGCCCGACCCCGGTCGGCACCAAAGCCCTGCACCAGCCAGGCATAAAGCCCAGTGTACCACTGGCAGAGCGGTGTACCACCGGCTCTTAGCAACAAAAGCCTGACCCCGGTCGGCACCAAAGCCCTGCACCAGCCAGGCATCAAGCCCAGTGTACCACTGGCAGAGCAGTGTACCACCGGCTCTCAACAACAAAATCCCGACCTCGATCGGCACCAAAGCCCTGCACCAGCCAGGCATAAAGCCCAGTGTATCACTGGCAGAGCGATGTACCACCGGCTCTCAGCAACAAAAGCCCGACCCCGGTCGGCACCAAAGCCCTGCACCAGCCAGGCATCAAGCCCAGTGTACCACTGGCAGAGCGGTGTACCACTGGCTCTCAGCAACAAAAGCCCGACCCGGTCGGCACCAAAGCCCTGCACTAGCCAGGCATAAAGCCCAGTGTACCACTGGCAGAGTGGTGTACCACCGGCTCTCAGCAACAAAAGCCTGACACCCATTGGCGCCCAAAGCCCTGCGCTAGCCAGGCACGAAACCCTACACCCGTCGGCACCCAAGGCCCGCCTCAGACGACACGAGAAACTTCGGGCTTGCTGAACCTAAAGCTCGGCACCCGACGGCGCAAAGTCCCCCGGTTAGATAAAAGCCGACCCTAGACACCAAAAGCCGCGCGCCTATTCAGTACAAAGTCCAACACTCGGCAGGGCGGTGCCCCGATGGCCTCGAGGAGCCCGTCTACCTAACCCCTGACTGCCGGTGTTTCCGCTCCGAAAAACTCACTCTCCCTGGTCCTAACTTTCGGGTCTAGGCAGCTGGGGCGGAATGTCGCGAGTTAAGAGTTGTCCCCCGGCGCTATCTAAACTAATGGGATCACAGGGCTGAGTGTCGTCGATTGACGAGGTTCATGATGAGACAGAACACGTCTTGAAGAATGTTTTCATTAATTAGAAAGGGCTATAAAATGCCGACATTGTCAGACTTATAAAAAGAAAGAACAAAACAACAAGAGTACGAGCTCATGGCTCCGCCGGTGCGTGCTCATCATCAGAAGGGGCCAAGTCAGACAAACGCTCCAGGTCAACCTCCAGGGCCTGGGGGAAGTTCAGGTCCCTGGCCACCTTCTCCTTGCCATGCTGGAACCTGTCGAGGAATGCAGCCGCCGAGGCTTCGTCCAGGTCGTCTGTGAAGCGCCCGGACGCCTTGTACTCCTCTACGAGCCCGGCGGCCCGGATCTTCTCTACAGCAAGGGCCTCCGTCGCAACCCTTTCAGCCTCCTGCGTGCGGCTCACCTCCTCTTTGAACCGGGTCACCTCCTCTTTGGACCAGCTGGCCTCCTCCTTCGCCGCTCGTGCCTCTTCTGTCGCCGTGCCCGCGCGCTCCTCGGCCTCCCGGAGGGCTGAGGTTAGCTCAGAGATATGAATGTCCCTGGCCATTACAGTGTTCTCAGCCTCCGTCATTTGGAGGAGCACTGTGCATGCACGGTTGGATTCAATCTCCACCCGGCTCTCGGCGGCCTGCAAATCGTTCGCCCAGGCATTTCTGGCCGACTCTAGCGCTTTCTCAGCCGCCTCTGCGCAGCACCGAGCCTCCTCGACCTCCTTCTGCGTCTCCCGTAGAAGGACTTTCCTATCGCGCATTGCTTCCCTGGCGGCCCTTAGGGAATATGCAATCTGCACGCATAAACTCCAGGTCAGCTGAAGAAAGGGAATAAAAGGGTAAAGGGCAAGAAGATCACTTACCTTGACGACAGCAGCATAGGAGTCTTGAAAGAACGCACTCGCTTTCTGGTGACTGACGTCCTCCAGGATCTCAGGGACAAAAATCGGATCCAGGACTCGCTCAGCCCAGCGACCGTCGTTCAGGGAATCCCGGGGTGGCTCGGGCTCGCCCCCACCTCGCTCCGTCATTTCAGCTATCCCCGGTTCGGTGCGTGGGCCACTCCTGGGCGACCCCTCAGGGGGTGGGCTCACGGGACCAGATGGTCCCTCACCCCGATCCCTAGTGGCATCCGGCGGGGTCGGTCCCCCAGGAGCCGGGGACTCTCCGGTCAATATGGGCCCCCCCGCGGCTGGCTCCTCAACGGCGACTCCCGCGGTTGTCACCACCCCTGGTGGGGTGTCGGCTGTGAGGTCAACCTCCGGAACAGCTGGGACATTTTGCGGAACCGAGGGTGGGGAGACATGGGCCGACGGGGAGACCCGAGCCATCGGACGCTTCAGGGCTGGGGCATGCTGCCCCCTGGACGGTCCTTCCCAGGCCCTCTTCTTGGAGGAAGCTCTCAAAAATTTTGCCGCTGGTACCTTCATGGCTGCGTGGCATCAACTGGGTTTTCAAAATAAAGTCTTAAAAAAAAAAAAAAGGAGGAGAGGGGCAAAGGAGCGAAGTTTTTGGCTAAGGGTGGAGAAGGCTTACCCCGATGGAAGATGAGGCCCGCTGACTCCAGGTTGTCCTCCGACAGCAGCAGGGTGTATCGGGGGATCTCGGTGGCCAGCAGTAGCCCCAGCGCCTCCCGGTCCCCAGGCTGGATGGCGACGGCGTTCCCCCGGAGGTCGGGGTCTCCCCACTGGGGCCTGACTTGGTTGACATTTGCAAAAAAGAAGCGGGACTTCCATCCCTTAATCGAAAAGGAAGAAGGAGTTTTAGGACCCGATTGGGTCGGGGCTAAAATAGCCACCAACCCTTTTGAGCCCGGAGGGAGTAGAAAGATTGGAACAGGCTGATTCGGGGGGTGATGTTTAAGTGGTGACAAAGGATAACGAAGGCGCTGATGACACGATAAGAGTTCGGAACTAGTTGGGAGGGGTCAAGGAATAGAAGTCAAGGAGATTGACAAAAAAAGAGGGAAAGGGAGGGCGGAGACCCGCCTTTAGGCAGATCTCGTAGAGGGCCACCCGACCGGGTCGGGAGGATATGACCCTGTCGTCGGGAGTTGGCCGGAACAGCTCAACCTCCCGGGGGATCCGATAACGGGCCCGGATTCTTTCCACAACCAGCCGCGTCATCGTGGAGGCCATCCCCTCTGGGGACCCCTCCACCGTCAAGGAAACGCCAGCCTCCGACCGGCGGCCCCTCGATGGGGCTCCACCGATGACCCTTCGCCGGGCCAGAGGGACGCAGTTCTCTGAATCAGAGGACCACTCAATCGGAGGGGAGGGGACAGGAGAGGTACGCCACCTCTCGGACGGAGGACGGTTCTCAGAACTGTCCTCCGAGGTCCAAGAAGGGGAACTCATGAGCAAAGAAAAGTCTAGAATGGGGAAAAGCTGACCTGGAAAGGGGAAAACAGACGCAGGCTCGCAGGTTGCAGGAAAGTTGGAGCTTAGGCGCAGAAGAAGACGACGACAAAGGCGGTATGGCATCAATTCAACCCCCCGCTTAGCTTTTATCGGGTTTTCAAATCATCCCGCCATGTCTCGTCGGCCACATGGCCCCTTGCCATAGGCTGGCTCGCCTCGAGGGATGCCCCCAACGCGTGGTGCGGCGCGCCTCTGGCCAGTGGTGGGACCCCGCTGACGTCGCCGTAACGAAAGGTAATGATGATGCGGCTTTTCTTCCCAACTTCGAAGAGCCGGTTCTCACTTTCGAGGGCGATCGTGGCGAGTGCGGCGTACGGAGGGCCGCCCCCTTACATTCCCCATACCGTCCCATAAAAGATAAGGGCGAGGATCAGCCACGTGGAAAGCATCCCTGGCACCTCAACGGTGGGACCCGCTTCGCCCCAGGGGCGAGGGGGCATCTGATATGACTGATCCCGCATCGTCAGAATAAAGGTAACGGTGGCCCCGGGACCCCACCGGTCCCAGGGCGCATCGGCATTTCCCTGCCCCCAGAACCCCATCGGGTGTCGGGGTGGGATCATCATCTCTTGGCCCCGGGACCCCACCGGTCTCAGGGTGCACCAGCATTTCTCCACCCCCGGGACCCCATCGGGTCTCGGGGTGGGGTCATCATCTCTTGGCCCCGGGACCCCATCGGTCCCGGGATGCACCGGTATTTCCCCGCCCCCGGGACCCCATCGGGTCTCGGGATGGGGTCATCATCTCTTGGCCCCGGGACCCCACCGGTCCCGGGGTGCACCGGCATTTTCCTGCCCCCGGGACCCCATCGGGTCTCGGGGCGGGGGTCATCAGCAATAGGCATGCAGCTCGACCGTCAAGGAAAATGGTGATTCCAGGTCGCACGGTGTACCCACGTGATTCTCAGTACGCCCATGATTGCGCCCCGTTACGGAGGGCCATACCTCATAACGGCACATGGTGCATTGCATGTCCCTGTGCATGGCCATGCCTCGCTGCGGCCTACGATTCACCACCACGTGTAACTGTGCTCGGTCATATCAGCCGACGGCGCGCACTGGATGCCTTCGCAGCTGTTGGACACGTATGATATCACGTCAGCAAGTAGTATGGGATGCCTCCGGCATGCGTAACGATGGTACGGTGGTGATCTCCCGAGATAGTAAGATAAGGTATTCAGACAAATATAAAAGCACCTGCTCGCGCTGTAAGTTGAGGTGGGCACTGGGCCGTGCCGCCCATGGCACGGCACGGCCCAGGCCCTGATGGCCGTGCCAGGCACGGCCCGGCACTGCTACAGTACCGGGCCGTGCCGGCACGGCCCAGTTTACCGGGCCGTGCCGGGCTCAGAAATTTTTTTTGTTGGCCCAGCACGGCACGGCCCATGACGGGCCTGGGCCGGCCCGTTGTGCCGTGCCGGCACGGCCCAGGTGGGCCTAAGCCGTGCCGGCCCAGGTGGGCCGGCCGGCATGGCCTAGGTGGGCCTAAGCCGTACCGGCCCAGGTGGGCCATGCCAGGCACGGCCCACCTGGGGCCTGGCCCATGAACAGCTCAAATAAAAAAATTTATAAAAATATATTTTTTTGATAAATTAAAAAATTATTAGGAATAAAAAATTTTATTAATATAAAGCCACCATAATGGTGGGGGGTTTGGCACAGACCCCTACCAGTTTATTAATTTAAAATTAAAATAGTACAGAAGGGAGGGGGGCTAGGCCTGACCTCTAGAATATAATACAATAAGTAAGAAGAAAAAAATAGAAAGATCGCAACCATCGGATCATCGCCGATCGGATGGATCGCAACCGTTGGATCGATCATCGCCGATCGGGATCATGGCTTGGATCGATCGCAACTGTCGGATCGTCTTCGATAGGATAGATCGCAACCGTTGGATTGATCATCCCCGATCGGGATCATGGCTTGAATCAATCGCAACCGTCGGATCGTCTCCGATCGGATCGATCGCAATGGTTCGATCGATCATCACCAATCGGGATCATGGCTTGGATTGATCACAACCGTCGGATCGATCATCGTCGATCGGGATCATGGCTTGGATCGATCACAACCGTCGGATTGATCATCGCCGATCGGGATCATGGCTTGGATCGATCGAAGACGTCAGATCGTCTCCGATCAGATTGATCACAATGGTCCGATCGATCATCGCTGATCAGGATCATAGCTTGGATCGATCGCAATCATCGGATCGTCTCCGATTGGATAGATCGCAACCGTTCGATCGATAATAGCAGATCAGGATCATGGCATGGATCGATCGCAACCGTCTGATCGTCTCTGATCAGATCGATCATCGCCGATCGGGATCATGGCTTGGATCAATCGCAACCGTCGGATCGTCGCCGATCGAATGGATCACAACCGTCGGATCGATCATCGCCGATCAGGATCATGGCATGGATCAATTGCAACCGTCGGATCGTCTCCAATCGGATCAATCGCAACCGTTGGATCGATCATCCTTGATTGGGATCATGGCTTGGTCGATCGCAGACATCGAATCATCTCCGATCAGATGGATCGCAATAGTCCGATCGATCATTGTCGATCGGGATCATGGCTTGGATCGGTCGCAACCATCGGATCATCTCCGATCGGATGGATCACAATTGTTGGATTGATCATCACCGATCGAGATCATGGCTTGGATCGATCGCAACCGTTGGATCATCTTCGATCGGATTGATCACAACCGTCGGATTGATCATCGCCGATCGGAATCATGGCTTGGATCGATCCAGACGTCGAATCATCTTCGATCGGATGGATCGCAACCGTCGGATTGATCATGCCGATCGGGATCATGGCTTGGATCGATCACAGACGTCGGATCATCTCCGATCAGATGGATCGCAACCGTCGGATTGATCATCGCCGATCATGATCATGGCTTGGATCGATCGCAGACATCGGATCGTCTCCGATCGGATTGATCGCAACAGTCCGATCGATCATTGTCGATCGGGATCATGGCTTGTATCGATCGTAACCATCAGATCGTCTCCAATCGGATGGATCGCAACTGTTGGATTGATCATCGCCGATCGGGATCATGGCTTGGATCGATCGCAACCGTCGGATCGTCTCCAATTGGATGGATTGCAACCATCGGATCAATCATCCCCGATCGGGATCATGGCTTGGATCAATCGCAACCGTCGGATCGTCTCCGATCGGATTGATCGCAATGATCTAATCGATCATCGTCGATCGGGATCATGGCTTGGATCGATCGCAATCGTCGGATCCATCATCGCCGATCAGGATCATGGCTTCGATCAGCTGGCTGGTGCCTAGGTGCACATTGTGCTCCTGGCACCAGCCGTGCCATGGCACGGCCTATAAAATGGCCCAGCAGGGCCGTGCTAAAACGGCCCAGCAGGGCCGTGCTATGGCACGGCCCAGCAACGGCCCTGATGGGCCGTGCCATGGCACGGCCCACAAAACGGCCCAGAAGGGCCGTTTTGGCACGGCCCAGCAATGGCCCTGCTGGGCCGTGCCAGGCACGGCTCGTAGCCCATTTCTTGATGGGTCACGGGCCGTGCCGAATTTGATTTTTTTTTAATGGGCCGTGCCTGGCACGACCCATTTGTTAATGGGCTGTGCCAGGCACGGCACGGTAATTTTTCTGGCACGACGGGCCTGGGCCGTGCCGGCATGGCACGGCCCAGTGCCCATGCCTAGCTGTAAGTGGGATCTAACTCTGGTTTTCTGAGCTTTCTTCCTCCCAGAAAAACCCTAACCGCCTCAGTTCTCTTTCGCTGAGCGGTTCTTTGTCTGAGCCCGAGTGACTGACTTGATCGTCGGAGGGTCCCTACCGGTATCACCGGTCTCCAGGGACTTGTCTTGCAGGACTCCGAGGAGAGGGACGTCCGTCTTTCCCGACGTTTGAGGAAGGTGACTTGGCGTCATCACATAGTAATGTGAGAAGCAATGCCATTTATTTATATAAGAAATCATGGAATATAATAAATAAATCATGATGATATCATATCTAAGATTATATGAAACTAATCAAAAGCTTACATAACTCAAATTCAAATCAACCTCACTGTGCTGGATAGATAAATCACCTAGACTTCTAACTATACTCATCTAGATTAGAAAACATAGTCTAAATATAAAAGACTATATTTTTTAGATATAGTCTAATTAAAAATTATTGTAGTGTAAGTGCACATTAATTAATAGCAAGTAAACTTGATTTACAGGTACTTAAATTTTTTTGTATCTAATGTGAAATTATTTTTATGATATTGCATTTTTAATGAAGCAGAAACCATCACATTTAACAAATAAACAAAAAAAACATATTCCATGATTTTTTTTTTTGAATATGGAAACACGTAAAACAGGACAAGTGACAGAAAATACAATGGCTAAGGGGAGCACGTCACATTAGTTTGACTTCTTGGTTTGGCCTTTATGGCCGACTCTAGTTTAAATTAAAATATTTAACAATAGTTTATGATGAAATGCCAATGTTACTATGGAACATATTATTATGATACGACTATTACATCTATAAAAATATACGATAACTCATAGCAGACATGCTATTCCAGCAATGAGAATGATATTAGAAATTAAATCTAAACCTTTGATAAAAATCATTATCAAAAAGCTCAAGAATCATTCATGTTCAATCATTAAGAATCATTCATATTCAATCATATGATACCACTGATGGTTGAATTACTATCGCGGCATGGCCATTAGTAGGGTAAAACTAACCTCTCTTAGGACGGTCTGAACCTAGCTCACGTTTTCATTGGTGGGTGAACAATCCAACACTCGGTAAATTTTGAACAATCCAACACCTCTGCTTCACAATGATAGGAAGAGCCAATATCGAAGGATCAAAAAGCAACGCCACTATGAACGCTTGGCTGCCACAAGCCAGTTATCACCGTGGTAACTTTTCTGATACCTCTAGCCCGAAGGTCTAAAGGATCGATAGGCCATGCTTTCATGTTTCGTATTCGTACTGAAAATCAGAATCAAACCAGCTTCTATCCTTTTGTTCCAAACGAGATTTCTGTTGTCGTTGAGCTCATCTTAGGATACTTGCGTTATCTTTTAACGGATGTGCCGCCTCAGCTAAACTCCTCAACTGACAATGTCTTTTGCTAGGCCTTATTTCAAACTCATGGAATAAATAAAATAACATTAAATACATGATGATCTCTTAATATTGTCAATAATAACGTAAAATACATGGGTAATTTTTAATATTGTCAATAATAATAATTTAAATTTCAGGCATGAGGAAATTAAAAGGTGCAATTAACAAAGAACTAAGAATGGTCTTCCGTGGCACTGCATATTGTCAAAAAAATTTTAAATTAAATTTCTGGCACGAGGGGGTTAAAAAAAAAGTCAAGATCGATTTTTATTTTTATTTTTGATCATGTTCTCTCCTTTTTCCTCTCTCCTCTCTCCCCATTCATTCAATTCAGCCGGTCCACCCAGCACCAACGCGTTCGCAACAGAACAAAATGCTGATATTATTCTCGTGAGTAGAAACCTTTAAAACGGCATAAAAGCTAATTTAGACCCACAACAGCTGTCCACTGGGGGCGTAGTAGTAGGACATGGTTGCTATTTCAGTAATTGTATGGGGTGTTTACTAGCTGAATTGTTCTTCCTTCTCTAAGAGAAATGTTAGAAAGGAGAATCGAGCCAGTTTTGTAATCGCTTGAAGACAAGAAAATATTTAGAGTCCGTCCAATCAGGGGTTGAATTTGGACGGTACGGATTACGCATTTTACGTCAGGGGAAAGAATCAACCAGGCGGAAGGCAAAGTCAAACTGCACTTTTTAGAACAAGTCCCTATTATCGATTATTCAATCATCTTAACGCCCTCGATCGTCCCGATTTTTTTTTTTAATCACTACCGCACGGGGGAGGCTGTTGGTCTTATCTGTTGAAATATAATGTTTGTTAATTATTTTTTATTTTATATAATAAATTTATTTTATTATGCTTTGATATGATTATATCAAATGAATAAAATCATAAGAGTATGTTTATCCGTAGAATCAAACAATATTTATATGATGTGCTTAATAAAATGATAAATCTATTTTTTTTAAAAAAAATAAATTATATTAAAAATAATTCCAACAAACAATAAATAGTCCCAACAAACAATCCTAATAAAGATTGGTAACAGAACCTGATTTCTCTATTCTCCCATATTCAAAACAAAATCGTAGAAGAGTAAAAAAAAAAATTTAAACAAAAGATTCACAACCTTTTCCGATTTCTTTTTTGGGTCTATCGTTGTTTTCACCACCAATGTTCCTGCCCTCCACCGTCTCAAGGCAGTCGTGAAAAGATCCATCGATGCTTTCGTGTTGATGAAGAACGAGTTGAGGCCAGCAAAGCCAAAGCAACCAAATCCAGAAGAAGTAACGGAGAAGAAGATTATTTATATATTTTTTTTGCTTTCTTGATTCCGGTGCCGGAGCTCCCTGTAATAGATGCTGTCTCTGCAACGTACCCTTGAAGTCTTGGTAAGATCTGCAACTCCCTTAAAAAGAATCCGAGGCAAAGAAGCAGTGGTTTGGACTTTGGAGGAGATACGAACCCACCAAATTTTACCAGATTCCTTCGTCCTAAACCTTTCTTCCTCCCAAAGCAATCTCCAAAGCAGTAAAAAAAAAAAAAAAAGTTTGACTGCCCAGGCGTTTGACTTTCCATCCATGATTTTTGTTGTTAGGTTTTTAAGGAAGGCTCTTTGCGATGGCCGGACGGTCTGTGCCTCGAAGAAGCCGAGCGTGAATCTTTTTCTCCATAAGAATCAGCATGAACTTGAGTCCTTGTCCTTTCTGTTCCATTCCAAGTGCTTTCAGATCGATCACCCGCTTTCTTTGCCAAGACTTTAAGAATATGAAATAGAGCCAACGTCTGTTCCGAGGGTCCTAGCACCAAGAAAGTCAAAAAAAAAAAAAAAAACAAAGAATATTAATAATTTTCTTATCCGTTGCTTCTTCGCAATGCTATTGTGAATTTGATTGCTTTAGCTTTGATGAATCGTGAATTCAATTCAAAATCAGAATATAGGACCACCTTAATCGTATCTAACCGATACGCCTTAATCGTATCTAAGATACGCTTAATGGAGAAAAAACTAACATGTTGTGGCCGGATGATTGCCTACTTGATCTACTTCTCCCGCATCATCATAATCTTGCCCTGCTCATCCACGGCCCTCTACGTTTGCTTTTTGGAGAGCCTCAACACCATGGTATTTTTTTTAAAAGAACTAGGCTATGATGCTAATTTTTGTTGATATTATTTTTAACATAAATTATTTTTTTAAAAAATTGAATAAAAAATTTAAGAAAAATAAATTTAAGATTTCATAAGCACACCATCACAAAAATATGACTATCATACTAAGACATAATAAAATAGTTTCACTATGTAAAAGTTCAATATGGACTAAAAATAATAAATAAAATAAAATAAAATATTAAAAATTAATAACCATTATATGGTGAACGACATTAAATGTATCACTGTTAATCGGGATGTCAGCCATAAAACATAGAATAGTGACGTTTGTGTTTCCTCTACTCATCTAGGAGAAGAAATTAACTTTTATGGTATATTATTAGATGTCCTTGAATTTCATTTTGTTAAAGGTTGTAAGGTGATAATGGTCAAGTGCAAATGGTTTAAAACTGAACCAAAGCATAGGAGAATGCAACAACATTATAACATTACAAGTATAAATATTAGTTCATAATGGTACAAACATGAGCCATTCATTTTAGCATCACAAGCTGAAAAGGTTTTCTACTTGGATGATTTGGAGAACAATTCTAATTGGAAAGTGGTATACAAGGTTAGTTATCATCATTTGTGGGATATTCCAAAAAAAGATGATGTTCAGGAAGAAGTATATCAAGAAGATGATTCAGCAGTCCTTCGATTCACATGTGAGAAACCTGACATGGACTTAATAATATCTCGGCGTACGGACACTGATGTTGAAATAGTTACAATTTAAGAAAACATTAGAGGTCAAAGTGATGTCAGTCAAGATGAGTTTATATGTGAAGATGTTGAAGAGGATGACACACTAGCTGATTATGACAGTGAGGGATCTATACATAGTTCTGATATGGAGGATGATGAAGACAATGAGCATATTAGTGATAACAGTGATTAATTTGGTAGCATTTATGTTTTTTTTTACTTATTACAACTATATGTTCTTATACTTTCTTATTTATTAATTCTAGTTTGTATGTTTGTTTGCAGATGTCTTTGAGGGATATTCATGCTACATCGAGGCCAAATGATTCTCCTTACATTCTCGTTTTGACAGAGGGGTCATCTATCGACGCATCATATACTAACTCTACTTTGTTGGCTTTGTAGGAGTGATGGTTCCAACGTATGTTTTGGACTAGAAAAACCCTATTTTACTCTCATAATGGTACTGAGCTTCGGGTAGAAGCATAGGCAGTGGTTGGTTAGAGACTTAAAGGTGATTGGAAAGATATATCAACCGTATGGCATGGACTAATTGGTTCTGAATTTAGATTGGTTTGTGTAAACACTAATCATTGGCTGTTTATCCAAGTTTTTGATTGGTCTACCATTGATTAACTCTGAGATAAATGGATAGATGGTTGCACATGTTGCAATGTTGAGAAGAGGAACCCTATTAAGATCTGATATGATAAATTGTCCTACCAACGATTTACTTCTCCCTGTGATCATTTTATCCTATGAGGCAGGCTTATTAGTGGGGTTGCATAATGGATGGGAGGTAGTCTAGTCTAGTTCCATTAATCTGATATAAAGTTTTTTCAATTAACCTTTGTCTTTAAAGCTTCCATTCCCCTCCTTTCGTAAGAACAAAAATTTAAGTTGGGACTGGTTGCATACAAAAGTTCTGTGCACAAGTCAATGATACCACTGTCTTAATGCACGAAATCCATGAAGAGACACAGCATCAAAAGCTTTCAAGGTCATCGCCTCCATGTGGATAATGTGGCCCTGGCACTTCATCTAGAGAATGCAACAAAAATATTTGAACACTAAACAAGGAGAAAGAACGATTGTTATTGGCAAATCAAAGACCTATTGTGGATTTGATTGACGGCCATGAGATGTTCATGTAATGTCTTGAAACTAGATGTCGATGCTATGGAGGTGGATTGATTGAATGGATCAGCTATGTTGAGTAGTCCATCAGTCTTATCAATTGCGTAGAAGTTGAAGAATCAAGGAGTTGATGAGAAATCTTGAACAATGAAGTATTTATCTGGTTAAAAGTTGTTGGCCCAGATGACAACCCAAGAGGGGGGGGTGAATTGGGTTCTTTAAAAAATAGCCTTTTAAATTATTTAGCTTGAGATGAATGAAGACAAATGCAAAGCAAAGATAAATTGCAGTGAATAAAACAGAGATAGAGATAGAGACAATAGATCACGGCAAACACAAAGATTTTATAGTGGTTCGGTGTATCCAACACCTACGTCCACTCCCAAGATTCACTTGGGTCCACACTATAATCACCCTAGATTACAGCAGAGTTGTTTTACAAGCTCACAACTCGAACTTGTTGTTTTCCCAGGCGCACAATGAACCCAGCTGGTTTTCAAAGGCTCACCAGCACAAAAACCTTAAACCCAAGCTTAACCAAGCTTGAACTGAGGTAAGACTACCTCCTCTAGTTCAATCCCCCAGATTGAGCTAGACACAAAGAATAGAAATATGTTTGTTTTGTTACAATGGCTCCTTAATGAGCAGATAAACAAATGTAAGAATAGAGTTTAGATAAGCCTGATTTGCAGTTGGTTGGCTTTGAGCTTTTCTTCTTTTCTTCAACTCCTTTGAAGTGTAGAATCGGCCTCAGCACGGATTCTTCACAGAAGATGTGTTGGAGTTGATTTGGGCTTTCCCTCTTTTCTTTGAGCGTTGAAAATCTCTTGAGATACTCTTGAACAGCACTTGGATTTTCTTCAGAAGCTTCCTTGGATTTGAGCTTGAACACAGAAGGAACTTCCTTTGATTTCACACTCTTTCTTTAACTCTATTTTGAATCTCGGATTTTTTCAACTGAAGCTCTGTTTTTTCGATTTTTCTCTTCTTTTTCTTTGAAATAAATTTCTCTCTATTCGTCTCTCTTTGATTTGAAAACAGCTTCTCTATTTATAGATTCTGCAAGAATATAGCCGTTAGAGACAAAGAAAAATAGCTGTTAATCAAAAAACTTACCGTTGGAGCTGAGTTGGCATCCGTAAAAATTTTGCCCAGATTTGCTGGAGTCGACTCATGCTTTTCCCGAGTTGGCTCGAGCTCGTGATACTAAAAATAGAAATGTTTAGAAAGTCATGGGGTCGACTCACCAAAAGTAAAGTGTCGACTCCTGAAAGTCGGGGGTCGACTCATGAAAGGTTGGGGTCGACTCACGAAGTGCTCAGAAAAACACTCTTCTGGTGTCTGAGCGGAGTCGACTCGCACAGTCATGGAGTCGGCTCGACTAAATCGGGGGTCGACTCGAGAAATTGCATGGGTCGACTCGAGACAGATACACATTTCTATACTCTGAGTGGAGTCGACTCTAAAACTCAAGAGTCGGCTCCGAACGTATCAAAAATCAGAAACTTTTCTGATTGACTTTAAAATCGTTCCAGATTCATTTTAATTCATATTTTGATTTGAATTCAATAAAATTGACATTAAGAATTAATTCAAGAAGTATTCCAAAAACTCATTAATTTTAATATGAATTATAAAATTTCTTTTTGAAAGCTTAAACATTGAGCTTAAAGTTACTTTCAAAATGATTAATGTCAAACTTTAACATTCTCATTGATTGTTCAAAATAAATTCATTGCACATGTAAATAAACATATCACATCTTTTACAGTACTCATGGCTTTTGGTAATCATCAAAATCAAAAGGATTGGGGCATAAAGTTTTTCAACAAACTCCCCAACAATCTCCCCCTTTTTGATGATGACAAAAATATTGAGTTTATGCATGATTGATTAGTGAATTAATTTTGATTTCATAAATAGGCTTAGGCTCCCCCTGAATGAGGTAGCTTCCCCTATGAAACTTAATCATTCAATTAATTATCTCATTGATTAATTTGATTTTCTCATATGCATATTTAATCATAAGACTATAAAAACTCTCCCCCTTTTTTGTTATCAACAAAAAGGTAGAGAAGCATAAACATTCATTCATTCATTGATAGAAAAAAATACATTGAGTAACCAAAATTGACATTTCATTTCATCAAGGAGTCTAATACATAAAAATGTCTAATACATTGATATCAAAATGTAAACATTACATTAATTTCAATACATATCAAGGATTGAAAATCTAATACATTAGAAATGAGTTCTAACAATCCTAGTTAAATGATCAACTATGTTCTTCATTCCATCTGATTGGATTTTTACATAATCTTTTAGCCTTTCATCTACAAAGGTGCAAGCAGTCAAAATCTTGTCTTGAAGCTCCGCATTGCACTTAGAGTAGGTCTCTCTATCTCCGCAAATATCTTTAAGCTCTTCAAAAATGTTCTTGAGATCACCACTTAAAGACTTTGACGAAGTGCTGAGAGTAGACTCAATTTTAGTGATTCTTTCATCCAATGAATATAGAGTCTCTTTTAGGTTCATGAACTTAAATTCAAACTCAGACTTTAATTTTTCAGACTGATCTTCTAAAAGTCCTTTGAGTTGCATTAATTGTAGATCTGAGAAGCCAGCAGTAGAAGATGAAGCTTGATCAAATGACTGAGCAGGTGTAGGAGCAGGTGCTGAAGTAGGAGGGCTCGGAGGTGCAGGTGAGGATTGTCTAACTGATGGACCTGGTGCATCAACATCCATAGCTCTCTCTTCTACTAATCCTTTCCTCTCCCATATTCCATTTTTCTTAATAAAACCCATCAGATGAATGGTGGCCAAGCTATAAAAGTCTGTATGTCTCAGATTCCTCATTGGCTCATTATCAGAAATAACAACTCCTTGACTCTGAAAGATCTTGGTGAGAATCATACCATAGGGCAGGCTAGACTTTTTTTGTCCTCCACAGTCTGCAATGTACCAAAGAATCATGCTGGGAAGGTTTATAGGTTTGCTCGTAATAATGGCATCCATCACAAAGATGTCCCTTTCAGATACATAATCAAATCTTCCTATTTTTAGAAAAAGTATCCTACTGCAAATGTTATGAAGCAATCTCAATTCTAATGAAAGTTGGTTGGCAAACACCTCTTCAAATCCGACAACATGCCGGTTTAATAATCTAGCAAGAGCGGGACTTCGGTCTTCAGAAGAAAAAGTGGCAGTATCAGATAAGGGTAGATCCAATAGTCTAGACAGAAGCTCTACAGTCACAGAGATCCTATGTCCTCTTACTGTGCTTATGAGACCATGATCTCCTCTCGACAAGTTCTTATAAAACTCTTTAACCAAAGCGGGATAAGTGGGGCAATCTAGTGAACATATCTTCTCCCACCCCATCTCTATCAATTGTCTCCCTAATAAAAATCCCTCTGCCTCAAAAAGTTCAAAATCCACTTTCCTACCCGTTGTAATGATTCTATCTGCTAAACGATCTACCTGAGTAGGAGCAGCAGCTGGAGAAGCATTGGGGGTTGAAGATGATGAAGTGGAATCCGTGCTTGGAGAAGGCTCACGCACCGGACGCTTCACCGTCTTCCTCACGGCTCGCTTCCGCTTCACACCGGCCGCAGCAAGATTGGAACCTCTAGTTTTGGGTGCCATTGGTCGATTGGAAGTAATAATCAGTGATTTTGGGAATTTGGAAGGTCTGGAGATATTGTGGAGAGAGTATTTTGAGAGATTGGAAAGTTTGAAATGAACGGCGAGTCGACTCTACCCTAGATAAATCAACCTGGGACCACTTCGAGTCGGCTCGCGCAAAGCCAGGGGTCGACTCCGGACAGTCACAGAAAACTATCCCGAAGTGGAGTCGACTCGCGCCGAGAAGGGGTCGACCCGAAGTTTCAGTCGAATCCAGGAGTCGACTCCGATACTCACCGAGTCGGCTCCGAGACCATTTCAGAGCAAAAACATGAAATTTCTGAAATGTGTCCGGAATTTGATCATAAAAATTGATGAAATAATCATTGAATATGAATGGATCAATTAGATATGAATTCTAGATAAGATTTCCTTAAAGATCAAGGATTTGAAAGAATCTTAGATAAAATTTCCTTAGGGGTTTCAAATTCATTCTAATGGATCACAAATCCCTAACTCTCCTCTAAGATAACAGAATCTCTCTTCACTTAAAGGTTTTGTAAATATGTCTGCTAATTGTTCTTCAGTGTTAACATAATCAAGACATATTTCATTATTTGCTACATGTTCTCTTATAAAATGATATCTAATTTCTATGTGTTTGGTTCTTGAATGTTGAATTGGATTCTTTGTTAGATTAATTGCACTTGTGTTATCACATCTTATAGGTGTTTTATCAAGTGTGATACCATAGTCTTCAAGTTGTCGCTTAATCCATAGGATTTGAGCACAGCAACTTTCAGCTGCTACATATTCAGCTTCAATAGTTGATAATGCAACTGAATTTTGCTTTTTGCTAAACCATGAGATTAAGTTACTTCCTAAGAATTGGCATGCACCACTTGTGCTTTTTCTATCTAACTTACATCCAGCATAATCAGAATCAGTGTATGCAATCAGATTTAATGTGGAGTCTCTAGAATACCATAAACCTACATTTTTTGTTCCACTTACATATCTTAGTATTCTTTTAACAGCAATTAAATGTGATTCTTTAGGTTCTGACTGAAATCTAGCACATAAGCAAACAGCAAACATTATGTCTGGTCTACTTGCAGTTAAGTAAAGTAGGGATCCGATTATACCTCGATAATATTTCTGATCAATCTTCTTACCTTCTTCATCTTTGTCCAGCTTGCATGAAGGACTCATTGGTGTTCCGAGGGTTTAATTGATTCCATACCAAACTTCTTTAGGATTTCCCTTGTGTATTTTGTTTGGTTGATGAAGATTTCCTCTTTGCTTTGTTTGATTTGGAGTCCAAGGAAGAAGTTGAGTTCTCCCATCATGCTCATTTCAAATTCTTCCTGCATCAACTTAGCAAACTCTTGACATAGAGTATTGTTAGTAGCACCGAAAATGATGTCATCAACATATATTTGAACTACTAATAAATTTTACCTTTTCTTTTCAAAAACAAGGTTTTATCAACATTTCCTCTTATAAAATCATTTTCAATTAAGAATTTACTTAATCTATCATACCAAGCTCTAGGTGCTTGTTTCAAACCATATAATGCTTTGTGAAAACATGATCTTCAAAACCTAGTGGTTGTTCTACATATACTTCTTCATTTATAAATCCATTTAAAAACACACTTTTTACATCCATTTGAAATAAGTTAAAATTCATATGACATGCAAATGCAAGTAATAGTCTAATGGCTTCTAATCTAGCTACTGGTGCAAAGGTTTCATCAAAATCAATGCCTTCTTCTTGATTATATCCTTTTGCAACTAATCTAGCTTTGTTTCTAATTACTATGCCATTTTCATCTAGTTTATTTCTATATATCCATTTTGATCCTATAACCGAATGATTTTTAGGTCTTTCAACTAAGGTCCATACATTATTTCTTGTGAATTGATTTAATTCTTCTTGCATTGCTAACATCCAATTATTATCTTTTTCAGCTTCTTCAATAGTTTTAGGTTCAATTTGTGATACAAATGCAAGATGATTACTAATGTTTCTCATGGATGATCTAGTTCTTATTCCTTGAGATGGATCACCTATAATCAATTCCTTAGGATGACTATAAGCATATCTCCAATCCCTAGGTAGATCTACATCATTATGATTAGCGTTAGTATCATCATCCTTAGGTGAATCATTATCTTTAGCTTCTTGATCTTGATCCAAAGATACATCAATATTTAATTTTTCAAGATCTTTCTCAATTATGTTTGTATCTTCATCATCATCAAATTTTTCAGAATGAGTTGCTAAAGATTCATCAAAAACTACATGAATTGATTCTTCAACAACTAAAGTTTTCTTGTTAAATACTCTATATGCTTTACTAGTTATTGAGTATCCTAAGAATATTCCTTCATCAGATTTAGCATCAAATTTACCTAAATTATTTTTACCATTATTGTGAACAAAACATTTACAACCAAATGCATGAAAATATTTTATATTGGGTTTTCTATCATGCCATAATTCATAAGGTGTTTTCTTTAAATAGGTCTTATTAAAGCTCTATTTAAGATGTAACATGCTGTGTTAATAGCTTCCGCCCAAAAGTATTTCGGGAGTTTACTTTCACATAGCATGGTACGGGCCATGTCTTCTAGAGTCCTATTTTTTCTTTCAACTACACCATTTTGTTGTGGGGTCCTAGGTGCAGAAAAATTATGATTAATACCATTTTCATTGCAAAAACTTTCAAATAAGTGATTTTCAAATTCAGTTCCATGATCACTTCTTAGAGACACTATGGTAGTGTTTTTCTCATTTGTTACTTTCTTGAAGAATTTCATGAATATCGAGAAAGTCTCATCTTTGTGAGCTAAAAACATTACCCAAGTGAATCTAGAGTAATCATCTACTATCACAAGACCATATTTCTTTCCTCCTAGACTTGTGGTTCTAGTTGGTCCAAAAAGGTCCATGTGAAGTAGCTCTAGTGGCCTAGAAGTTGAAACAATATTTTTAGATTTGAAAGAACTTCTTGTTTGTTTTTCAAACTGACATGCATCACATATTTTGTTATTTTCAAAATCTAATTTAGGTAAACCTTTTACTAAATCCATTTTAATTAGTTTTGAAATCAAGTGTGTGCTTGCGTGTCCTAATCTTCGATGCCACAACCAACCAGTCTCATTCATATTAGCATTATTTGCAACTAAGCAATGATTATTAGTAGACAATTGTCTAAATCAATCATATATACATTGCCATTTCTATTTCCAATAAAAACAATGCTATTATCAATGGGATTAGCTACAGTGCATAAAGAAGATTCAAAAGATACTTTAAAACCTTTATCACATAATTGACTTATATTAATTTAAGTTATGCT